>VYZQ01048792.1:0-16423 GCA_013400655.1 Mystacornis crossleyi | reverse complement strand
TGCATTCTTTGGATTCAGTTTCTCCTGCAATATGGCCTTAATTTACATTGAGAGGATGCATGTTTATTTATGCACTTATTTTAGGTTTGTTTTTTTTTTTTTAAATTCGCATTTCTCCTAGTCTGCTGGCCCTGCAAAAGGACAATGGCCACGTGGAGGCAAGGAGCACCAGGTGTATCCTAAATCTCTACTAGCTGTACAGCTCCTGTGCCACCCTCGACCTCTGCACAATCTGGAATGTTGCTGCTTTGGGGTATGTCTAGGGTGGTGCCTGTAGGCTCCATATAGTGTTAACAGTGAAATCCACGAAATTCCCAACTTCAGAGTCCCCATGGCATTGTTGGTGCAATCCCAGCCGAGTTGGGGCTCTGCAAGTCTCAGCAATGCCCTCTGGTGACATGTCCCAAGACACTGCTGGCAGCACACGGGTCCTCTGCCAGCCAGCCCACGGTTGGTGGAAAAATCACCCAGGAGGGCACTTTTCCCACTCTATAGGTCCTCGGGGAACAGTAAATAGAAACTGGGAATTTATCAGCTTCTCCAGCTTCTCGCCTCAGCCTGATAATCACTTTCTGCCGCATGAGTCCCTGCAGAATCCCAGTCTTCTCAGCATTCGGGAAATAGCTTCAGGGAACAGCTGAGCATCCTGTGCTTCCCGCTGAGGCTGTGAGCAGTCAGGAAAAGGGCCTTGCAACCCATGGATTAGGTGCCCCGGTGAGCTGATCCAGTTATAGTGCAGCAGGACATAGCAGAATGAATGATTACGACCTTAGCTGGCTCTAACATCGCCATCCAAAACGTGTGCGATTGTGCTAATCCGCCCCAAAGGAGCATTGCAAGGCTCGTTCATTGTTGTGGGTACAGCGCTGAGAGCTCCTGGCACAAAAGACAGTGCAAGTGCAAAATATTTTCCTGTTATTTTATTGGCTTTACTGAGGAGCCTCCTGTGGCGGGAAAGAGCAGCCTGGTTACCTAAACCATATCCAACCACGGGACCAGGGCAGTGCTGCACTTCACTCTGCTGTTGTTTCTCCTGCAGTGTTTGTGTGGGAATAGTCCGTGAATGACACAGAAATCCCTGTTATAAAAGGAAGAGTGGACAGATGGGTAGGAGAAGAAGATGACTCTGTCATGACGATCTTTCTTCCTGTCTACAGCCCAGCAAACACAACACAAACTTAGATTGAATTACCCCAAAACATCACATGCAAGCTTGCCCAGGATTTAGCGACTGGGATCCACAGTGCCTTAGATCACATCTAACAACGGAAGGCAAGAAGTACAGAGCAGCAGGCATGCTGCTCCAATCCAAACCCAAGGAATCCCATCTGCACCCATCCACCTCGCTTCACAGCATGCACAGCCTCAAAATGTGCCTTTAAGTCTTAGTGAAAGGACTGATATTCCAGACTTAGCCCTTAAACCCTTGGGAGAAGGCTACTCTCCCCTCTCTGGGCTGCCTGGCACCTCTGCAGCCACAGTCCTCATCTTTATCCCCATCTTCACCTCACCTGAATCCCGGTGGTAGGGGTGCTGCCTCATGACTGCTTTGACGTGGCAATATGTCTTGGAAGTTTTGGTGGGTGCTAGAGCAGAAAATTCCCTTGGCTGCATCCAGGTGAAGGGAGAGACAACAGTTTCAAAAAACATCTTTTGAATGTTCACATTTCCCTTTAAAAATAAAGGAGCTAGGCAGGCAGAGAAAGCCAATCTGGGTGTATAAATAACCAGTAAATGGCAGGGTGTTCACCCTTCCCACACTGGATTACCTAAGGCGTCGCATCACCCGCTACAAGCTCAAGATGGGGGAGCTGCCAGCAGAGCAGTGCCGTGCCTGATAACCGGAACAGCCCACAGGATTGCGAGCAGGCATTCATGCTCCAAACGTAAACAAGGCAGAGCCGCCTCCTCACTGCTTCCAGTGCAGCCACCCCGCATCCCGGGGGGCTGGAACAGCCCAGTGTGTGAGATTAGCCAGGCCAAATCAAGGAACAGCAGGCGTGCGGTGGAGTGGAGTTAAGGAAACATAATACAGGAATGGTCCAAGCTTCCATGTTTTCTCAGAAGCAGGTACATAAAAAGCACAGGGATCCTCTCCCGTATGTGGGCAGTGCAGGAAAGGCCATGGCAGTGGGCTGTAAACCCTGGCTCAGCCTCCTATGGGGTCACAGGACGCAGAGTTCACATTGTCCCTCGCTTGTTGGGGCTCCTGGCACACATCTGCCTTCTGAGCTCAAGACTTCCTCCAGTGCTTGCCTTCCCAGCGGGATGCTGAGCTAGGAGAGAAACAGATCGCTGCAGTCAATGCCAGCCGTAATGGCACCTTCCACCCAGGGGTCTCCAAGCACTTGGCAAAACCCAAACAACCACTGTGCCTCCTCTCTGCCCAGTGAGGCCAGCGGGCAGTAGCGAGCAGCATTACATGCTGCGTAGTGGGTGAGCAAGACCCAAGATGGGCGACGACACCCATGTGGTGACGCGGCCAAGACAGCAAACAGCGCAGCAACCAAAGCCTCAGCAGCATCTGCTTATGATCACTGATCATTTTGAGCTGGCCTCTGCCTGCAAATTGGTTGCCAGCTTTTGATGCTGTGATCCTCTAAATAGAAATCAGATGAAGTCAGGTAAATGTTTTTTGTACCTGTCCCCTTCCCGCTTGGGACTCATACCCAAACTTCTCATTTTAACCTTGTCTTTATGGTCTGTTGAAATCAAAACGCTCGTGCAAACAACCTGAAACGCTGGGGATTTTCAACTCAGATCTGAACTTGAAGCTGTTCTCCCAGGCTGTGCAGCGCTTGCTATTTTTAGCTCCATGTCAAAAAGTTAAAGCAGCACGTGGTAAGATGTTATGACTCTTAAAATTACTGTAAGAATGTTCCAGGGAATGGTACCAATTCATCAAAAGTAAGTTCGTTGCGTGAGATAACTCGGCGACCTTTGATGTTGTACTGACTTTGTGGGTCACTGGCTATTAACGCTGCTGCAATTTGTTGAGCAATAACCCAGTGATTACGGAAAGGGAAGTAGCTATTAATATGGTAAAAGGCACACCTAAGCGAGGATGTTTACTCCTGTAGTCTGAGGGGGGAAGGGCTAGACACCCTTCAAGATGTTTCTATAGCTCTTTTTTTTTATACTAAAGATAAGGACCTGTTCTCCCTTCCCCCAAGACCAGCAGAGTATTGCAGCTGGAAGACAGTGCCCTGGCATTTGAAGTGAGGGATGTGAAGGCAGACCACAGGCAAAAAAGAGCCCTCTTCGTTGGCCATGACACCAAGGCAGTCTGCTCTCAACACACACAGAGGCTGCAGGATGACCTCTCTTTAACACCCACGTGTCAGGTCTGACCCCTGCTTCTAAAGCCCTCACAGGAGTGTCCTGTAAGAAGTCATTGGCGGTTTTGTGTCCCAGGGTGACAGTGGTCCCAGGAAGCTGAGGATGAGGGACCCGTCTCTGCCTGGCACCTTGTCTCACTCACCTGTCGTTTCCCCACACAGGGATGTCTGTAAGCCCCACTTACGTGCTTGATTATCACCGCTGGGGCTTCTGCAAGTCAGCTCAGCTTCCTGGGGTTGACACTGGGGTGCCCCGAGTTAGATCAGTGATGCTGCTGAGACGAGCAGGAGCATCTTGCACAGCAGGAAAGGGCAGGAAATTGCTCTCAGCTAGAAGACAAAAGAGAGGAAATTGGCCTATGGGGCAATGGATGGGAAGAGGAATTTAAGGCCAGAAGCATCTTCCACATGTAGCATGCACCAAAAAGAACTGAACACTCTGCAGTGAGATTCTCATCCATCCACACCTATGGAGGTTGAGCAAAGGTAACCAGCCACGTTCAGGTGGACTTCACTTTGTTATGCTTCATTTCTGCAGGAAAGTCTTCTGTTCCCCCTGTGAAAACTGCTGTAACAAGACCCAAAGTCTGCAAAACATACAGCCTGCTCAGAGAAGCAGTGCAAAACACAAAGATCTGGATATCAGGGAAGAAAGCAGAGGGGGTTTTGTGGCTCAGCCACAGCAGTGACAGGAAGGAAAGAGCCCTGGCTCTTCCCAACAGAGGGGGAGCTCAGGCATTCACTGTAGTGGGTTGCTCATAAACCCCACCAGTCTCAGGCTTGTTACAAAGATGTAGTATTACCAAACATTCCCTTATCAGCAGGGTGGGCTGATTTATAGTGCCACATACAGTTACAGCTTAATTATAACAATAAGGATGGTTCTCGGGCATCCCAGCACACTACACCCACATCACCTAGTTGCCTTTGCTAAATTTGCTTCTGATTTACGGTCACATAGCAAGGTGAAAATCAGTCACTTCAGTTTCAAAGAGAGAAAAAACAAGAGGGCAGTTTCCAAAAATGGCCTGGGTTTCTCTCTGCCTGCTTTCAGAAGCATCTGTTTCGGAGCTCCCGGGGTTAAGTGAGCTGTGAGTACAACTGTCCCCTCAGCTTTGTTGATCAATACTGAACTCCTGACATTCCACCTGGCAAGTTCTGTGAGGTTCCGTTGGTGTAAAGCTCCTCAGTTTATTTTGTGCTGTGTATTTGTTCAGATTTCTGGGACTATTCCCTGCAGGAACACCCTCCTGCTCTTACTCTCATCTCTCACAATACATTTTATGGTTTCTTCAGTCCTTCTCTTATCAGCAGTTGCCTTCCAAGATGTTGAATCACAGCCATATTCTTCAGGTTTAGCTCACAGGAGAGCCGAGCCCTCATGGACTGCTCCCAGCCAGGCTCCTAATTAGCCATCCTTGGCTATATTTTCACCTAGTGTGGCCACGTGCTCCTGAGAAACCTGCAGGGTTTGAGAGCCTATGGCCCTGACCATTAGAGCAAATGCTGCATCTGCTTCTCCCATCCTCCTTGCAGAGCTTCCTTCACCTGCTGGGACTGATGTGGAGAAATCCAATTAAACATTTATAGCTCTGTAACCTCTTGGCAGGTTTGTGGGGCAGCTTCCCACGTCTGACCTACACAGAGCATGACTGGGCTGCATTTTCTCCGTCACCTTGGCATGACCCTCAGCCTACACACTTGCCAGCAGACCCGTCCCACATCAGTACAACAAGCCCCTTAGAGGCTTAGGGTAGGAGCCAGAGCTGTGTGGGCAGACATTAAGTGACTTAGGGCTCTCAGCAGCCTGAAGTCAGCTCCATGTGCTTCACCTTACTGTGGGAATGTGGCTTCAGACAGTCCCTGGCACTAGTGATCCCTGGTGCTTGGTGCAGGCAGCCTGTGCTTTGATGCTCCCATGAAGCCCACCCTGGGGAACGGGGGCGCCCATGACGGGTTGGTTGGGTGAGCTGCGAGTTTCTCACGCAGTGCCCCACCTGAAGCTGCGAAGTGGGGAATTTCAGGGGAAGGGAAAGGGACAGTGGCCTGCCTTTGGGTTGCTGTTCCACCTCAAGATGCCTCTACTCTCCCCTGCTGGCATTAGTGTAGGGAGCTCTTGGCTCCCAACCAGCAGTACGGCTGAAGAAGGAGATCTAGATGTGCTGGTAAACATTTTGAAGACAGAAAATAAATCCATCCATCTCTGTAAGAAATGCTGCCCCCAAGAGAAATTTCTTATCATAGGCAAGGCTAAGTGCAGAGGCACCAGCGAATTCACCACCAGCATTGATTATTTCATTATAAATTGCTCACTTGCTTTCTTGATTTGCTTCTGAACAGAAATGAAACACTGGCTACTGAAAATAACAGCAGCTAATACACAACTAAAAACCTGACTTGCATATGAAAACACTGGATTTTCCACAGGGGCTTTCCCACTCTTTAAGCTCCTTTAAACTTTAAAGTATGAGCTCCATTAAGATTATAAAAATGTACTGCCTTAGCTGCTGGATTTTTTACTGTGCCGAAAGGAAGATAACTGTTCAGAGACTGAGTGAGAAGAGTGATCTCAGTATTAACAAACAGTCCTGCACTGACATTGATGATTGATTGTAGATGAGGATGAAGGTGGAGAAATCAGGGACTTTCCACACTGTAAAATAGGGAAAGGAAACCAGGCTGCTATACCAGGGCTACAGCTATGTAAGTCAGATGCCTTAGAATACCCGGCAAAACCTTCTCAGTGCACTGAAGTCATACGTGGCTTCCTCCATGTTTTGGAGTAGTTGTGTAGTGGAAAATATTGCAAAGGAGCATTTCCCAAGTTTTTTGCACAAAGCACACATCTCTGTACCTACATGGCAATAGCTAATATTCACACACCACTAGAGACGAACTTTTCTCAGTATGGGACTCATTGGACTCATGGGTTTCTTGAGTTCTTCTCTGGTCCAAAAGGGAAATTTCTCTAGGAGTCCATAATTTGGCCCATTAGTATATTTAATTTTATTGCGTCCTGAGCTGATGGTAATTGGAAGAAAAGAAGTTATGTAAGATTGTGACTAACAGCAACCTTTGCACTGAAGTCAAGCCAGGCCACTCTAACGGTGCAGAAGAGGTGTTCCCTCCGAGTCAGGACATTTTCCAGTTTGCTGTCCCAAGGCCTCTTCCCCGTGGATCAGCCATGCGTGGCTGAGAGCACAACTGCTGTGGGGGTGGATTGACACCATCTCCTTCTCTTTGTAGGAGTGACTCACTTTTGGAAATGCTGGTTTCTGGATGCCATTAGAGGAATACTGCCCACAGTGGCATTCTCCGTGGTTCCTCCTAACCTTTGGTTTTCTGGGTGACATCAAATGGCAAGAGTGGGTATTTTATGATCACCTGTATTTGTACAGGCAAGTGTAAGGATGGGCAGGTGCATGGGAAAACCCCCATGTCTCATGCTGTAGCGAGGAGGAAAACAACTGCATGGAAAAAAAGAAAGTTGGAGATAAAACGGTAAATATTTCCTTTGTCCCTAAGGCACAGTCAAGAAAAGGCATCATCATTTTGCTCAGACACTGGTATAACCTCATGTTTCCCACAAAACCTAGTTCCCCAAGATCAGTTTGCACGTATCAGGTTTTGCCCATGAATACTCATGAGACACAAATCAGTCCTGTAATCCATGATTAGTATGTCACCCCACGCTCTGTGGTTGCGTCATGATTTGGTGTTACTGTTGAATGGTTGCTGTGCTATTTAATTGTTTTTTGCTTAGTGATCTCTTCTCTCTGTTAATATTTAATTCTCTTTTCCCATCCCTCTTTCTACCCCCAAAAGGGCTGAAGAATAGGAAAACATCTTTCATTTTCTCTGCCTTCATGTGCTATTGTAAGAAAATACCTATTCATAATCTCCTGTAGGTGATAATGATGATATACAGTCATAATGCTGGAATTCTTAAGTGGTTGCCAATGCTGCTTTATAGCTGAGAAAAGAAAAAAAAAGTGACCTGATTTGAAATGAAGCAGGTTAGTATGCAGGTTAGTGTGCTTTATTTGCCTTTTCCAGTGGTTTGGATAATGAACAAATTGTCATCTTGGCATACCCTCTGCCAGATTCTGAGCTGAGAGCTGCAGATGAGCCTGAGTGACAGCAAACCATGCGCTGCCTGGTGCCTTGTGTGCTTTGCAGGGGTGAATTCATGAGGACAAATTAGATCTTTGATTTATCCTTTAAACAGAAAGAAAAGAAAACAGTAACATTAATTTAAATGAGCTGTAGCTGAATTGCATTTTTTGTAGTGATCAATATTCTGGGCATTGTAAGCAGCAGCTTTACATAATAAATAGCTGCATTATGTAATGCTAGTTAAATTTAGAAATGGTTATTTTATTACCTTTAGCACACATAAAATAGAGAGTGATGGAGCTGGAGCCCAGGAGCTGTCTGAGGATGCAGAGAACAGCTGGGCCTGGCTGTGCACAGTGAAAATAAACCCCATAAAGCCACACAGCTCAGGCTGGGCACTCTGGGTCAACATCCTGCATTTCGAGGGGGTGGGGTGGCAGGGACCGGCCCTGCTCTGAAACACGGCACACTCAGGAGCAAAACATCTCTGCGCAATCAAGATGGAAGATTTATTATGAAGGAATGAAATGTGCCACTTTTGTTCTCCCTGGTGTCCCCATAAAGCCTTTGTTTGACAGGCTCGTTTGGGCTCTGGGTAGCTACAGTCCCTTCCATGAGGCTGCTGGCTGCTTTGAGACCAGTTGTGTGCAGACTATAGATCAATTATCTCCCTGCTAGGGATAAACAGCGTTTCCCTTTTTCCTCTTCAGTAGCATTTGCTATTATCCCAGAGCATAGGAGCCCTCTCTTTTCCTTCCCAGCCGCACACACACACACACACACACACACACACACACACACACACACACACACACACACACACACAGAGGAGGGAGTGAAAGAATTCAAGTTTGTTGCATTAATCTTCATAGCCTGATCCTCTTGCAGCCTGCTGCTGCTAACTTAAGAGTTCAGTGTGCTGCCCATTCACAACAGGCTGGAGGGATGAACCCTTTTGTTATAATTATGAGACATCTCAATCCAATAAACGCCCTGAAATGAGAGCCTCTGGAAATGGGAGTTTGGAAAATTACAGCTGAAGCAGGAAAGTCCCGTTGTGAAATCTTTAGCTAAGCAGGAACACTCTTGTTTGGCTGTTTCATAACACACAGGGAGCTCCAGTGTGGGAAATGAGGCGACTTTAATTAGTACATCAGAGCTTAGATGTTCCTTCTGCTCGCTGGGGCTGGCACCCATTTATCAGGGGTGGGGGCGCTCTCAGGGAGGGCTGGAGCTGGAGCCAAACTGCTGATGGAGTTAAGTGCTCTCTGCATTGCAATTAGAGGGCTCTGAATTAAAAGTTAATCTAAAGCACCGTCAAACTAAAGTAAAATTCAGATCTAGGTCATAGTTCTACAAGGAGAGCCTGTAGGTTCTTAATGGACTGATCCAAAATCCTGTCAAAGGATTTCGAAGAGCATCTGGAGATGCTTTTAAAAAAATGTAGATTTTGACAGATATCAGGAATACCTCTAATAATTACATGTATTTGATTCTTAACAACTACTGTTCACAGCTTTAGTATAAACAAGAGTCCTGCCCAGTATCTGTTGTGCATGGAAGTTTCCAGACTACTGAGCAGCACGCAGTCACTTCAGAGAAATCATTAGAAGTTATGTAGCTGAGCTGGTGCGAGAGATAAAGAGTTAAAGTTAAATCCCATTTGAAAGTAAACTTTGCAAAAGCAGTGAATTTTCTCAAAGGCTGACTGCTCTTGATTTGCGAGGATGTTCCTAGTCCTGATTTCAATTAAAGAGAAATCCTCAGGCATTTCTGCAGTTCGGCGGTGTCCTTTATTCCACATGGTTATATATTGAGTAATAAACAAAACAAACAAAGACTGTATTCTGCAATGAACTGCATACGTCCTGTGCAATCTCGGGGAAATCAATAGGTCAAGGTCTGGCCTTGAATTGCCTCAGTATCTGTTGTCAATAATTCCCCCAGCTTCAGTGCAGTTTACATCTGTGTAAGTGAAAAATAAATGTGGAGATGCAAAGCTGTCTGTATTTTCTCCTAAAAAAAAAAAAAGAGGATAAAATAATACAATTGACTACACTCCTTTATACAGAAGCAGAAATAAATAGGTAGCCAGCCTTGTAAATTCTGATTTATTTGCTAAGCCTCCTGAAATCAGGAGAGTACATTTTGAAGAAAGCATTCAGCCAAGCTTTGGGATCTCTTTCTTTGCTTTCCATTGTTGCATCCCTAGCTCCCAGCTCTCACTGGGGTCTGCAGTTCACAAGGACCCAGACCCTGTTTGTACAGTGAGACTCGTGTAACAGCACAACAGCAAGCAGTGGGCCTTTAAATAGTAGTGATGATGTTGGTAATAATAATAATAATAATAGTAATAAAAAATTATTGTTAACAATTTGGGGTTTTTGCAAGTGCTGAATTACAGATGTCTTTTATCCTGCTCCTGGTAATGTTTTAGTGAGTGTATGTTTTCCACCACAGCAGGCAGCACTGATGAGCACCAAGGCTGAGCTGGGCGCTGGGAACATGACTTGGGGCTGTGTTTCCTCCCATTTGCCTCCTGCCCCATGAGCCCTGGGGCCAGTGATTACACTTGACACTGGGCCAGTCCTGGTGGTGCTCAGTGCAGGTGCTGAGCTCTTTGGATGTGGGCGCAGAGCAGCTTTCGAGGTTACACAGCTGGGCTTTGCGTCTTGCTCACAGCAGAAAGGTTCACAGTTTGTGTTGGGAGGGGGTCATTTGTGCTCCATCTGTTAATTAAAGAAAAAGAAAAGGAAGGCGTGACAGGGGCCTTTGTCACCCTGTGAGGCCAAAGGGACAAGACCCACCTATGGTCCCTGTGTTGGAAGGGGAGGAGGCAGAGGGTGTTGGTAAAAGCACCACAGCGGCGGTTATGGCCTCTGTGACAGAATGAACAAAGAGCCTCAAGGTGCCAGGGCTGTGGCACTGGTCATCCTGCTGCCCAAGGGTGAACAGGCAGCCTTATACTTCTGGCTTTACACTTCCCTGGAGTGAGAAAATGCTCAGATCGGGGAAGCTGTAATGTCTCCCTCTACTCCTGGTGTTACTGAGTCTTGTTTTTAAATAGATCATATTCTCATTCCCATTTAGAACAGCATAAATCAGGAGTTAATCTAGGCAAAGTCACCTGGCTTTATTGAAGCCTGTGGAAATGCACTCGCAGGAGATCACAATCAGGCCTTGTGCTTACAGAAAACACTCACTACACTGAGAGAGCAAAACCACGCTCTGGAGACATAAATATCATAACCCAGCTTTTGACATGGGCTCTTCCTTCAGGTTTCCCGTGCTCTGGTACAGCCTGGCTGAGTCTGAGCCATGCCCAGAGTGTGCATGAGGCTTTGTATGCCCTTTAATCCTTCCCATGTGCTTCTTCCCAAGTCTTCATTTGTATGCACACATTTGTTTCGCTCACTCTGGCTGTAAAACCTACAGGATTTTAAATTGAACTGGAGTCCCAAATGCTTTAAAACAATTTATGTTGCATAATTGTACGGGTTTGCCTGAAAACAAACAATGATGTATGGCTAAAATACTCTCCTGGGGAGATGACTCAGATCCTTCCTTGTGTCTTAGACTTTGCTGGGCTGCTGATGGTGCAACTTGTAATCTCTGCTCTAGATGCAGGACAAGGGAAGGCAAACAAAGGAGCAGTGCATGGAGCAAGGGGCATAAGATCAGAAATCGTGAGTTATTTGGAGCTTTTGGAGGCACTCAATGCTTTCATTTGTTCTAAATCAAGGCATCACTGGAGACTATGGAGAAGAAAACCAAGCCCCTCAAGAGTTTTACACTGCACCATCGCACTTGCGGGTGGGGGAGTGCAGCTGGTTTTGTGCCAATTGGCAGAGCAGCTGTGCGCCCGGTGGCTCCTGCCCCCAGGGACAGCCCATGGACAGCACAGGACACAGAGTGGGGTACCTGGATCTGGGATGGATGGGTGAGTTTCCCACCCCAGGGTGCCCTGCAGTGATGCAGCTTCACAAAATGCTGCTGCTTTGAACGGACAGGTTTGGATGTTTTGCAATCCAGACGGTTGCAGGCATGTCCCTCGTGTCCGGGTGTCTCATTGCTGAGTGCTGAGCAGATGATCCTGGCACCTGGGCTGCTTTGTCTGTAACCTACAAATGTTCTTGCCAGCAAGTCAGGAGTTCATGTGGTTTTTGCTGTCACGGTTCTCACTTTAAACATCTTCCCATACTTTGTTTTCTGTAAACGTGCTGTATGTCCCAAGGACACAGTCTGACTTCTGGTAATTAGGTCAATTTTTCAACCGGGGCTCAAATAGATTTATGAAAGCTTTACTTTGTGGATGTGACACTCAACCAGTGCTTAAATGTCCTTCAGCCAGGATGGCAGGGCCCAGGATGGCAGGGCCCAAGGAGTTCTTAGCAGGTGTGGGAAAGATCAAAGAGACCTCACTTAATGTGTTTCTATATACATAAACCAGTTCGCAGAGGTGGCTTTGCAGATATGGGGATTTTGCCGTTTTTGTGCCATTTGCAGATTTCAGGCTTTCCGTTCTGAGCACTCACTGAACCCATGGCTGCCACTGTGTGTGAGCTGGTGCTCTCAGGATGGTGGCCTCAAGTGGATCGATCCCTTTCTTTCTGTCATTGCCAGCTGGGCTGGGACATCTCAGGGTCTGTAGCTCCCTGTTAGCGCTGGATGTGCAGGGCATTCTCCAGTGTAACTTGATGCACTTGCAGCTTCTCAACCCTGCCAGCGCCCTCCACCCTTCCTTTCCTAGACTAAAAACATCAGGTATGGAGTTACCATTGTGGAGCAGACTCAAGGAGCATGTCTGCTTTCCATTCCAAGCAAAGCATAGCACAGCAGTCTAATACCATCAGTTTGGAATGAAAGAATATTAAAAATAGGGGGGGAAAAAGGAAAAAGAAGGTTGACTTCATGGCAAAGAATAAAAACATTTTTCTGTAGGCAGTGCCAAGCATCATCAGGGAACATCAATTCGTAACAGCTGTGGGCAGCTATTTCTGTCCCAGACTTCACTAGTTTAATGGGAGAAGCATGGTGAAAGTTAACAGATCTGTGTCCAGCAAGGTTAATTCTGAGGTTACCAGATTATGATGCAAAGAAAATCAGCTGGTGTTTTTCTGTCTCGCTATGAATAGCATAGTTGCATTATTGCTACCGGAAGGGTAGTCCGCTCTTCTCAGTCTGTGGTCTCCCACTGTGGAGGGAGGAACCTGTGAAAAATTGGTTTCCTTTCCAAACATACCCTTCTGCCTTTCTCATTCAGTGCCTACATAACCAGAATGCTGAAGGGGTGGCTGCTAATATCACAACTGCTTGTAATCATGTTTTGCAGGAGTCACTCTTTTCTGTAAGCTAAATGATTAAGTTTTGTTCCCTTTAATTTTTTAGAGAGATAATAAAAACCAAAAGGGCTGTTAAAATGCTTTCAAGCAACATTTCTGCAAAAATGCTTGTGATTTTCTCTTCCACCATGTCACATCTCCTGTTCCAAAATTATTTTCATGGCCCTTCCCCCCTGTAGCATCAGTGGCAATGGCAGCAGGAGGCCACCGTGCTTTTTCCAGCAGATTCCAGTCTGAACACACCCAGCAGCCTAAAAGAGGAGGAAAAAAGACATCCAGTGAGGAGATTCACAAACAGCTCCATGGGAAGGTAGTGGCAGAGAAGAATCTCTTGACTCCTATTTGCAGCTCTGTCCTGTCTGGAGAGTCTATAGCCAGTTCGTGCTGCCCAATTTTGACGTACACCGTGAAAATGGTTTCATTTCCTAACTGTGCATGTGTAACTTGTACAGAAGTCTATTGGCAATGATGGTTTAGAAGTTAAATAAAAAACTTTGAGAAACTGGGTAAGATGCCTGAAGGAGAGCTAAATACTCCTGCTAAGTACTATTAACAGAGCTGATAGATAAGTTTGAAACCCTGCTGATGAAATACTTCCATCAAAATGTGTCCAAAATTATGTGTGTTCCCAAAAGGCTAACCAAGTTAAACCCCACAACAGTGGCCTCACCTTGAGTCCTGTGTGCAGGTTTAGGCACTACAATATAAGAAAGATATAAAGCTATTAGAGAGCATCCAAAGGAGGGAGACGAGGATGGTGAAGGGTCTGGTGGGGAAGCCATAAAAGCAGCCGAGGTCACTTGGTTTATTCAGTGTGGAGAAGAGGAGAATGAGGTCAGACCTCATCGGGGTCTGCAGCTTCCTCATGAGAGGAAGTGGAGGGACAGGTACCGATCTCTGGTGACCAATGACAGGATGTGAGAGGACAGCCTGAAGTTGTGTCAGGGGAGGTTTAGGCTGGATATTAGGAAAAGGTTTTTCACCCAGAGGGTGGTTGAGCACTAGAACAGGCTCCCAAGGGAAGTGGTCACAGCCCCAAGCCTGTGAACAGAGTTTGAGAAGCATTTGGACAATACTCTCAGGCACATGGTATGATTTCTGAGGTGCCCTGTACAGGGCCAGGAGTTTGGACTCTGTGATCCTTGAGGGTCCCTTCCAACTCAGGATTTTATATGATTCTATGATATTTTTCACCCTGGAATGGCTTTCCATTTTTGTTGTTTATTATATATTATAATAATAGAAAATAAAGCAGTCTCAATAAAAATTAAATGCTGTGATCCATCCAGAAGGGTCTTCCTTTTAGTTCTGAGGAGAGTTCCAGCAGTTTTTTTCTGAATCAAAGCCAGACTTGAAGATGGCACGCTCTGCAGTGAGCTGGAAGGTGCAGCCCCAGCAGCCCAGTTCTGCAGTACCAGTTTGCTGTGGGGCTTCCCCAAGGATCTGCTTCATTGCTCAAGCTCCAGAGAGAAGGTGCCCCAGTCATGCATTCACAGGGTACGTCTGATCCCAGCTGCCTTGTGGTTGCTACAAGGAATATGAAGACTAGGTCATGAACTTAAAATAATGCTCTTTGATTCTCTCAGGCTATATATAAACTGCCTGGAGGATTCATGTTGCAGCCTGCTCCAGCAGGATCTCGGTCACCTAAGTGCTCAGGGAAGGGAAGGGAATTTTGCTATCCCTGGTTTTGGCAGTGGTGTGCAGCCAGACCAGTGACTCAAACCTGCATGTTCAGGACCCTCACTGCTCCCTGTGCCTGAAATATCACCTGGGACTTCACTGTGAGCTGTCATCTGTATTCGGGGAAGAGGGAGGAGAGGAGATGCCTGATTCTCCTGCCTTCACATAACGCAGGGCAGAGAGCAGGGAAGAGCATTTCTAGAGCTTTCTTCCTTTGACCATGGAAATGCACTCAGTGCTCCAGCTGTCACTGGTTAACCAGCATCTTTCCCAGAGCAGAATGAGGATCTGACTCATGACTCAGAGCCACATCCCCATGCCTGGCCTCCTCCAAGGGGAATGCTGCCCTCTCTGTGGGGACGGTAATTTCAAAAACATGAAAATAGCAGGGTTTTAGAGTAGCTGGCCTTACAACAGACCTTCAAAAATAGTTTCCTCAGATGTTACCTTGAGCAGTTTCTATGTATATTCTTGCCAAAAAGCTCTTGTTGGAATATTTGTGGAAAATAAACTCTGGCAAGCCATGAGCAGAGCCAAGCAGATTTAAGACAAGCAAATATTTGTGGGAAAGTTTGTGTCTGTTTGCACTGTCCACTCAACACTATCATTTAGCATTTTCCATGAGGACGTAACTTCGCTGAGGTACCTTTTGATCAGAAGAGAGATCAGTTACCATGTATCCATTTCCATGTTTTTCAGCTGTGAGGCACCAGTGGAAAGGTCAGTATTTCCTCCAAGAAGAGTTTGGTTTTGGCTCAGAGCTTTACTTGAAGAGTTAACATTTCTGAAGCCATGACCTCAAAACCACAAATAGAAAGAAAAATAATGTAAGATAGATGAGCACAAAGTTCTGGAAACCCTAACGAGTGAAAAACAAATTTTAGCGTGTTTTGTAACCATCCTCTGGAGTTAGGGAAAAAGGACATTTTAATTAAACTTCACCCTAGAGCCGACAGAACCTTGCTTGGTAACTCACAAACACACAAGTGAACGTGGGATGAAGGCTAGGTCTGTAGTCCTCCAGCTCTGAAAACCGTTCCCCAACCTGGGAGCAGGAAAGCTGGTGTTGGCCACTAGCTAGGCCTGGCTGCTGGACTCCACCAGGACTCACTCTCCTGAGCAACTGGGTAAGCCTTGAAGCCCAGCAGTATTTTTCTCACTGAAAATCACCCGAAGGATAAGGAAATTTCTGCCAAATCAACACACTTGGTTTGTGAAAAGACATCCAAGTGCACAACTCTGACATCATCTCTGTGTTAACACCCCTGCACTGCCAGCCTCCCTTGTGGCACCACTGGTGCTGGGTTAATGGTTGGATTCGATGATCTTAAAAGTCTTTTCCAACCTCTGTGAGCTTTGTTTCAGGGGAGTGGAGTCCAGTGGTTCCAGTGACCGCAGTGTCAACAGGGATACAAAAATTTTGTGAAAATCAGCCTTAAAGAGAGCAGAATGTCACAGCCAGCATTCTGCTTTCCACACATGCAATACCCTGCTGAAGTGGAGTTGCTCATCCCCTCCCCTCCTCCTGGTTCTGTCTTTCCATCCATTGCTTTTCAGGCCATTTCCTCCGTCTGTTGTCCTCCTGCTCATGAGGTTTCGTTCTGAGCTGGCATCCCTTTGTCATTTCCCACAAGTACACTGTGCGAAAGGATGTTATTTGTCTGTACCCAAATAAAAGGATGGAAGAAACCAAAATTAGATCAGTAATTCCACATGTGTAAAATGCCATGCAAACACTGCCAAGCTTTTCCAAGTCAGAAAAGGGAAAAATCAAGCAGCTGTGAAAATCAGGCCTGATTTTCACAAACCTTCAGTAGAGATATCCAAGCATGGACAATAAATCTGCATGAAGAGCTTTGAGTTATTGATTTCATTATCTCATGAGAAGGGCTTAGAGCTCAGAGAGACATGCTGCTTCTCTTTGCAACTCCATGATGGAAAAAA
>VYZQ01048787.1:51777-70409 GCA_013400655.1 Mystacornis crossleyi | reverse complement strand
ACTGAACCCTCTCCAGTAGCTCCTCTCTTTCTTGTCACAGAACTGTCAAGGCATTAACTCAGGCTCTGAATAGCAGCACTGCAAACAACAGAGGAAGGTTGAAAAATAAATGCGGTGATTTTTAAAAAACAGCTGTGGGATGTGCTTCTGGCTGATCTCTGTGTGTCTGATTCTCTGGGCTGGGTTGCAACGTGGGTCTTATGCTTGCCTTGGAAAGGTGTGGGTCCTGCGACTGACCAAGCATCAGGGTGAGGGTAAGCAAAGGAACCAGGAGAAGGAGGAAGAGCGTAAGGGATGGCATGAGCTGTGAAACCCTAGGGAATTCAATGGCAGCCTTCCTCTAGAGGTTCTTGGGGCTGCAAAGTCCCAAGGCAAGTGACAAAAGGTGATTGTGCTGTGCTCACCGTGACACTCATCCTCTTGTGGGGCCTGGAAGGATGACTGGGTGACCCTTCCACCCTTCCCGTGGGTGCTGTTCATCTTCATGGCCAGGTGGAGTTTCATGATGCTATCTTGGGTCTGCCATGAGGCCTTTCCCACCCCAAAGAAGAGCAGCTTGAGTGTGCTGCAGCCTAGTTTGGGGGAGAAAGGATGCCAAGTCCTGGACTAAAACCCCTGCTTTCAATGAGCTGCACCCAGGCTCTCTGCTTGCTGACGAACATCCCTCAGTGGGACAAGCATGTTTCTAACAAGCCACATGATGTGGCTGCTCTGAGAGCCCCATGGCCCAGTGGATGATCCATGCTCCTCCCTCCAGCCAGGAATATATGTCAGATCTCTGGGGCAGCAGCATTCTCGCATCAGCCACATGCCTGAGTAGAGACCACATTAAGCACTCTGCTGCTTCAGAGAGAGCAGCCAAACTCAAAAGATGCTTCTTGAAGTGCCAAGCTGTACCCACAGCAGGTTTGCTTCTGCCAAAGCTGCAATAGGCAAAGGATAACGTCTCCAACCACATGTAGCTACTACTAGAAAGCTGTAAAAGAGCTCTGAAATAATTAATAGCAGAGCAGAAAGTAGGAAAACATGTTCGAACTTGCATATCTGTTCCCTGGGCATTATTAGATCTCTTGTTAAAGCACAATTGAAGTAATAGATAAGCACATGAAATGAAACAGATGTCACTCCTGTTGGGAGTGGAGGGAAGCCACAAGGAGACATCTCTGCTCTCTGCTTTTCTTAAGCTCCTTAGCTCAAGCTGCTCTTGTCCTACACCCAAAACAGCTGTGAGGACTTTCAGCAAAGTATCTGTAGCAGTTGTTTGGGTCCAAGGTGCCTCTGGCATGCTTGGGAGCATGGTGATATTTGTAAAATGATGTGCTGTAGTACCCAAAAACTGCCCTTCCCCTGTGTATCACAGCCACATTCTTACTGTTCACTGTTCCTGCCTTGGCAGTTTGGGGTGGTCCTGGCATGGCAGGGGGCTCTGAGGCCAGTGATTCTGGGGCAGCAGTCACATGAAGCCAAGCTTGGGACCATGGCAGCAAAGCCTCAGCTGTTTGGCCACTCCTTTTTTCCTGTCCCCAACAGTACTGGAGGGGCAATGGAGCACAGAGACCCCCTGAAGTGCTATTGCCATCTCACATCAACTCTTCCCCTGCCCTGGGGAGTGGGACATGGTGCAGTTTATTGCTTACGGACAGAGGAAGAGGTTTGCTCTGGGCTTGCAGAATTGGCAAGCCATCCTCAAGACAGACCTTCCTCCCCACCTCCCTGAGCTTATAGCAGTGGTTTCCCTTTTCAGATCGACATGGATTTATGCCAGCTGACAGTTCAGCTCAGCAGGGTTTCTAGGTTTCTAGGTTGTAGCTGGAATATCCCCCCAGGATTCAAGTCATCTCAACAGCTCACATCACTCTGGAGACGGTCACTGCGGCCAGTGCCTGCCAGCCCTCCCCAAAACCACAGGAACTCCATAGCCTGCCTTGGTCTCAACTGGGGAGCAGAGGGGTTGCTGCCAAGCTGTGGCCAGCCTGGCCTCCATTTCCCATTGCAACAGGAAGGAAACCTCATTGCCAAGAGTCAGAGCCATTCGCATCCCTGCTTGGGAAGCGAAGCAAGTGTTAATTGCTCTCCGACAATGAGTCACACCTGATCTGGGCTTGTCCTGTGCTCCGCTGAACTCCATGCCTTCTCCCTGCTGTGCCTCTAATTTCAGGGCTAGCTGGGAACAGGAATAAAGCTCCTTCAATAACTGCGTGTGGTGGAAATGTCAGTGTTCCAGCATGTTTACAACCTCACTTCAAATGGTAACCATACCAAAGATAACACGTCGGTCTGCAGCAGAGGCTGAGTAGGGGCTGGGGAGACATGGGAGGTTGCTGGGCTCTCTCAGGCACTGGCAGTCCCAGGGGGAGGGCTTGGCCAAGGGCCGGTGAGAGGCCGGGATCCGAGTGGCACAGGAAGAGGAGCGAGCATGGTCCAGGTGTGATGGGTGAACGCTTGCTGGCCCACGCCAGCAGCAGGCGGGTGAGCTGATCTGGCAGGGCTAGGTGTGCCCGAGGACTGCCCTGACAGAAAAATGCCAGGGCAGGAGATAAGCTGCTAAATAGATTATTTTTTTCCTGTCTTTTCTTAATGTGTTATTTGGGCATCTGATAAACCTTATCATGCCAATCCGGCATGGAGGCTGTCTGGCACGCTGAGAGGGGCAGTGTAGAAGCCCTCTGAGGCTGCCCCAGAAACATGGGCTGTCTCTCCCGAGCTGTGAATCAATGCCAGGTGCCGGTGCCCCTACTCCTGCTGGGAGTGTGCACGATCACGATGTGGGGACACGCTGGGACACAGCCGCAGAGGGACATCCTCTTCTCCGTGCTGCTCCTGTCTCCCAGTGGTGCTGGCACCAACACATTGTGACCTGCTGGACGCCTTGAGTCCAGTGCCATGCCGCTGCTGCCATCCCAGCACCCTCTCCATGTCTCTATTCCCAGTGTGCCCCAGGTCCGGGCGGGCTGTTGGGGTGTGGGGCAATGTGAGTGCACTGGGGAGCAGGCTGAGCAGGGGTCCCGTTGAGCAGGAATGACCAGGTGAATGGAGGAGGAGTGCCTGGCTGCCACAGGGAGGCTGTGGCTGTGGAGGAGGATGCCTGTAAACCCCCTTTTCGCAGTGCCCAGTTGCGCTCACGGGGTTCCATTGCCGGGGGGGCGGGTGCAGCCCCCGCACCCCTTTCCAGCCAGTTCCGCCACTTACAACATGGCGGCCCGAGTACGACTGCAGGCTCACTCCCCAGTGCGCCACACTCAAGATGGCAACTCCCTGCCCGCAGACCCCGCACCTCCCCGTTTTGCCCTAAGCGACATCGCGCTGAGCCAATAGCAAGCCGAGAACCGCGCCGCCCGCCCAATAGATGAGGGCCGGGGGCGGGTCCAGGCGCGGGGTGCCCCTGGGCTCCCGTCCCGGGCCGCAGTCGGGCCGGGGAGGCGGGAGCGGGGGGTGGGGGGCATGGCGAGGAGGCTCCGCGCCGCCATGGCCCTGCTGCTGCTCCAGGCCCTGCCCGAGGGGCTGCCCGCCGGAGCGGAGCCCGCCCAGGTACGGGGGGCCGCTTGGAGGGGTCTGGGGTCGCGCCGTGCCTGGGGGCCGCGTCCCTGAGAAGGGGGGCGGCTGCTAGTGTGGGGGGCTGCGCCGGCCCTTGGGGCAGGGGTTCTGGCGGGGCTGGCATAGTGTGCATGAGGTGCCAGGGGGAAGAGGCTTTTGGGGGCCCGCCTGAGGTTTGGGGAGCCCCGTGTCTTGAGTGAAGCTGGAGGAGATGCAAAGCTCTGTGTCTGGGGGTTGCGGTGTACCGTGGGAATGGAGAGGTGGTGTAGGGGTCCATGCACGGGTGGCAGTGCCCGCTTGCAGGGGCTTTGTGCGGCAGAGTGGCTGCAGGACGGAGAAAGGTGTTTGACTGGACACCAAGGCAGAGGTGTCTGTAGTGAGGACAGGAGGCTGGAGCTGGCAGGTGCGCAGGGGCCTGCGGGTGGAGGTGCAGGTGTCTTTTGGGGCTGGTGACAGGGAGCAAGGTGACCTGTCAGGGAACAGAGCTGGAGGAGGTTTGGAGTGGGCTGGAGGGTGGCAGTGGGGCAGCTGGCCAGAGGACGTGGGTCAGCAGGAAAGTGAGGCTTGTGTGGTGCTGCCCAGGACAGGTGGGCTGGTCTTCCCGTGGCAGGAACAGCGGAGAGGAGGTTCGGCGCAAACCTGTGGGTAGCGGGAAGGAAGAAGGAGTGTGTTCCAGCAGGGATGAGGGGAATTAGGCCTTGCTTTGTAGGCTCTGACCACCTGCTTACTACTTTTGTCATGCCTGGAAAGGGTTTTAATGAAGTTGGCTCTCTCTTTTTCATCTCTTTACTCTGTTTCCTGTCTATGCTGCAATATGTACTGGTCACATCTTCAATGGTGGTCTTGAGTCCAGCAGTGTAGACACCTGTAACTTCTCCCAGCTTGATGTGTGTGTTCAGTGACACTTGGCAAGGACTGCACTCGGCCAAGCAACCTGTGCACGACACGGATCTTATGGTTCATGGAGTCAGTATGTCTTTTTCACCCCAAGGAGAGCATGGATGGAATATGATGACTTCTGGTTTGATATGGTGTATTCCGCATAAGCTACAAATTGCAGTTTGCATTTGTGGAAGGTCAGAAATAGTGAGATGCCAATCTGTCACTGTAGGTCACAGGTGCCATGGGGTGCATTGTGCTTAATGTCACAGGGATGCAGATGGATGTGTCCTTCTGGAAGGTGTCCACTAAAATTCTTCTCAATACTTCTGCAAAAGGAGGAGGTGAGGAGTTTGTCTATGATTACAGATATTATTCCTCTTTTGAGTTCTGTTCTTTTTTCAAGATGTTGAGAGCACCAGATCTACTTTAAAAGCTATGTAATTTGCTGTTGGTAGAGCCATCCCAAATCCCCTTCAGCCACACCGAGGCTAAGGCTTGGCTGTTGCTGCCCTAGGGAGCCAGATTCAGGATTGTTTTGAACCGTGTGTTTTCCACGTTGCCTCAACTGCCTTTAACAGATGGAAGTCCTGGTGCTTGCTCCATTTCACCTGCAGGCCGAGGTACATATACTAAATGTAAACAAGCACATCTAAGAACCATTTTGCTTTCTGGTACTGTTGTGGTACCCAGCTATAAGCAAAGGTCAGGTGGTAGGATTATCTGTATGGTAGCTGTGAGTCTCTTTAACCCTATACATGCTAATAAAAATGTCATACCTGCTCTGAACACTGAGGATGCTCCCTGCCTCAGACAGTTTATACATTAGTCAAAGGAATAGGAAGTAGAAAAGGAGGAAAGGAAAAAGGAGGAGGGCGTGGAAGCAATCGTATAGCTGGATTTCTTGTGGAATAGTGGCATTTGTGACTTGTGGTTATATTCTCTAGTCAGTCACTAGAAATAATTCTAAAAAAGTATGTCTTGAGTGGTACAATACATGAGAGTGGGGGAGAACAGCTTTGGCTGCCTACGTTTTCTTTAAGAGCATTTGGATAGGGATGCATCTTTTACTCATTTTCTTTCCATAGTTTGTCTATATAAAGCTTTCGCAGCTTATTTTAGATCTTACATGTATACTCTGTCTGTCAAAAGGCTGGTATTATCTCACTGCTAGAGATTGACAGCTGCCCACTCAAAAACCAGAGTGGTAATGTAGGATCTTGAGAAATGAGCATGTAACAAAACTTCATCTGCTTTGGTGTTGCCTTAGAGCCTGATTTCCTCAGAGCCACTGAGTTTGTAGAGAAGACCTGCAGCAGGGCAGTGCTGGACTTGGAAGCTCTCTGCACCAAAGGTTCCTGTGTTTCTACCTGAAATCCTGACAGCGTTTGTCTCCTCTTCTCTCCAGAGTCCTGTTGCCCTTGCTGCCTCTGGTGACTGCTGCCTACTTCCACATACCTTGCAGACATCTGCTATGTCCTGATTGCTTCTGCTGTCAGGGAGAGCTTCTTGCTCAGGGTCTGTGCCCCCTCACCTGGAAGAACCGTACCCCAGTGGTCTAAGGCTGGGCTGCAAGAAATGCATCCTTTAAATAATTCAGGAGGTGGAGCTGTACTGCCTAGCACTGAACAAATATTCAGGAGAACACACTGTGCTCTGCAGTAGGGTCTGATTTTTTCAGGTTAAAATAAGTCCAGGATGCCCAGGATCATCAAAGACCTTTATTTTAACTAAGGTGGACAGAGGAGAAAATCATGAGCTATCATCTTCTATCCCAAGTCCAAGTTTATCTGTCTTCATGACTATTCATTGCAGTTTCACTTGTAATCAGAGCACAAAACTCTGTTAACTCAAGTGAAAGTATGTATTAGTAGATTACAGTCAGAAGTATTCCAATTATGTTGGATAAAATCAGGATAAACATCACAGGAAGAAATCTAGCCATGTTCTGTAGCAGCTGTAGAAGTATAGCCTTAGCAGCACCTTAAACCTTAGCTGTTTGCTCCCTCTCGGTTTGAGGCAGAAGGAAGTAAGAAATTAATGTATTTTAAAATGAACTGGATAAAATTTGTAATGAAAAACTTCAAACATTAATCATTTTTCTATTGTAGTTTGTCTCTACAGGGCAGAAAAAGGTTATTTGACCGTCTCAACTATCTGTCTGCTTCCCATGCCTGCAGCTTAATTATCACATAGTTTTCTCAACTGTTTTCTTTAAAAACAAGAGATTTAAGTGAATGTTAACTATGTGACAAGTCTGTGGAATCCATCTTTCTCTAATACAGTGGTTTTGAGGCGAAATCTGGCTGAAGCATGTTCTTAAAGACCGATTTCATCTCAAATTAAAGAGTTTGCTTGAAGTACTGTGACTTGAGGCATGATTCATCATATGTGACAAAGAGGACAGATCCTTGCTTTAAGGAATAACTCAGCGTGACTGTCACTGTGGCTAACACCCCTGTAACACAGAGTTTCTGTCCAAGGCTGTGACCACAGCTCTGATTGTACCAATGTGGAGTTGCCACGCTTCATCCAAGGCTTTGGCTGGATTCAGGCCATTTCAGAGCATCATTTCAGGTAGTCTGTGAACTGAACAGCAAAGTTTCGATTCTCATACAACAGAGGCTCCTCATCTGTAAATTTAAAACAACGTTTTTGATTCAGGTAAAAGTAATTACTTACAACTGCACTCCTGTGTTTCCTGAAATGCATCAGGTTCCTTCAGGAGGAGAGCTGCTTGAGTAACCGTAGGACATATTTTGTCTGCCATATCTTTGTGACCCTTGTTTTTCTGGCTTGCTAATATCCATAGTTTTGGCAGGAGGCAGTAGAGGTCAAAGTACATGGTGTACTTGCTCAGAGCAGGAACCTCTAAATAACTGCAGGCTGGGTTAAGAACTGCTCTTTCTGTGATGATTTTACCACCATGAACTTCGGTGTCTCTTCTGTATAGCACACTTTCCTGCTGATTAAATTTTGTTTGTGGGTTGCACTCATAATTACACAAAATGCTGTAAGAATTTCATCTTGCATCTCTGCAGCTGGGCAGCAGATGGAAAGCTTGGTCTGAAAATGTCCAGTGAACCCTGGGGAGGAGAGTGGCAGATTTCTTCATCAAAGTCAAGGCATCTCTGTGCTGGGACCTGTCATTGCCTTTCTGAGAATTTTCCTGCCACCCTGCAAATATTAGTTAACAAAAATATAGCACCTCTTTAAGAACGAACTTGGGCAACTGTTGCGGATTTGTGGTGTGCCAGAAGAGAACTTGGAAAGTTTCATCTGCCAGAGTTGTTTGGATATGGTTGGGGATTTTTCCATCCTCCCAGCTTGTTGGGCCAGGTCAGTCACATCTGGCTAGTGGGAGCATCCTGTACTGAGGGTCCCTGAGCAGTGGCTCTTCTGTATGAGGTGCTGCAGGGCAGCAGGGATCCTGCCCAAGGTGGTGATCCTGCCATTGGCCCCGTTAGGGAGGCAGAGGATGGATGTGCTCAGTGTTTGGCCACCTTTCAACAGCAGTTACTCAGACCTGGCTAAAATGCCCACTGAACCCTACTTTGACTCCCAGAAGCATTGCTCCCCTAAGCATCTTCAACAGCTGCTTTTCTGCTGGCAAAAGTGGGAACTCTGCTCTTTTATATGTCTCTGTCAGCCTGTATTAACCCGGTGTTATGCTGATGTTCACCTTTGTCTTTCTGTGGTATTAGAAAGGCACTAATGCTGGTAATAGTTTGTGTTTCTTTATAATCCTCCATATGGCCATCCTGAGGTAATGGGCAATATATTTAGTAAATGCAAACCACCCACCTTTTCTTTTTGCCTTTTTTTCCCCCTTTAAGTCACACTGGGAGGATTGGGAGGATTGAACAGACATTAGCTTGTGGCAAAAAGCTATCGTTGGGTTAATGATCCTGTGGCCTACTTCTCCATGCAGTGCTGTCGCTCATGTGCCCTGTGGTTGTGGCTGTGCCTATGCAAAGGTCTCCTTGTCAGGCATGTCCAGCAGTTTCAGTAATGCTGAGTTGCACGTGGCCTTTTGTTCTGTCTCCTGACAATGTGTACTTGGTACCAGGTTTGGGGATATTCCTCTGATCTGAGCTGCTCTGCTTTACAGGGTAAGAATTTGCCCTTTCTGGTTAGCTGCATAGGAATCCTCTGAGCTTATTAATGCATTTAACTAGTGACTTTATGGTTCTGCACAGTCCTGTCTTGCATTCGTTTTAGGGGGTTCATGAATCCAAGACAACCAGGGAAGCTGTGCTACTGTTTTTGCAGTGTTGGGGAAAGGACTCAGCATGTCAGAGATCTCAAAAGCTGTTTCTGAGACAGGGCTGGTGACAATCTTGGAAGGGCCATTAGTCATGGCAGGGCAGAGATGTTCGTTGCACATTGCGGGACAACCTGATCGTGCCAGGTTTTGGTCTGTGCTTCTTAGTCAGCAGGAAAAGAGCACAGGGTGAGGGATGGTATTCTTGTATGAGCTCATTGAGAGATGCTGACAGGGAAGTTGGATCCCTCCTTCCCCCTGCTGTTCTGTGTGATTAGAAAGCCTACAGCTAGGAAGAGACATTTTGAGATGCCAACACCTGGGTGCTGTGGCAACAGAGCTCTGACAGGTGATTGTGTGGCCGAGCCTGTGAACAGTGCACATAACAAATGTGCCTGAAATAACAGCTGGCTGGAGAGGATGGGCTTGCCAAGCAGGAATTGCATGCCCCTGCCTTGCTTGTTAAAAGAAGTGTGTTGGTGTGGCAGTCACAAATGAAGCTCTTTCCATGATTTCAGCAGCAGGTACTGTTTGACTACAAAGGAAGGCTCAAGGTGCTGCAGAGACCTGCTGTTTATCTGCTTGGACAAGGAGAAACTTGATTCTTCTCTAATGGTGTGATTATCAGTGGGATCACCACCTCCAGCATTATTTTTAGATGATGGCTGTGATCTGTGCAATGGCTTTTGGAACTCTAATGGAGCAGTTTGCATGCAGGGGTTTGCTAGGTGCAAAGTGAGGTAGATGATGGTGACAGACTGATGCAGCAAGACAAACCATTTAATGCCAATATTCCCTGGTATGCTGTGCCCTGAACAACACCTGCAAGTAGAAGGGAGAGACCTCATTTTGTGTGGAGGCAGCTTGTGCTGCTGCTTGTTTGCAGGCCTTCTCTGCTGAGCCAGTATCCATCCACCTGGCATTGCCCGAGGTTGGTCCAAACTGGCCAGAAAAAAAAAAGGACATGAGAACTGGGTTGTGTAGGAGATCCAGATGCAGTTTTCTGACTGTTCCTTCTTCCCAAGCACTTTTATGCTGGCATATTGTAAACCAAATCCAAACGCTGACAGTGCACAGGAAGCTTATGAGCAAGTGACTGAGAGGAGATCCCAAGTGCAGATGCCCAGGGGACAGAGCTTTGGCCAGCAACATTTTAAATGGCATCTTGCTGACAGTGGGTTGCAGAGGTGTAGGTGGGTGTGGCAAGCAGCTACCAGGATTGACAAGATCCAGGGTGCTAGGTTTAGGGAATAAGAGACAACAGGGACCTCTTCTTTTCTCATAGTGGATCAAGATCTTGTGTTCCTGACTACAGTCTTCAGGACTAGCAGAAGAAAGCGTGATCATCAAGAAAGGAATGATCTGCTAGCAATAAAGAAGAGGATTCTCCTTTCTTTCCTCTTGATCTTCTCCATTACTAGGAGGTGGAAGTTTGTTACTTCTAGTGGTGATGTGTCTTTATTTCATCTCTAGTTTTGGTGTGTGCAAGGCAGTAATAAAAATTTCAGGGGCAACTCAAGAGCAGAGGTCCATGGGGTTTGGTTTTTTGTTTGGGTTTGGTTTTTTGTGTTTTATTTTGGGTTTTTTTTGGTTGTTTTGTTGCTTGTGGGGGTTTATTTTTGAGATTTGGGAGGGAGCATGGGAAAAGTAGAAACTGACCCTCTCTTGGCTCTACTTCAGGCTGAGGGAGCTTGTCAAGATACTGATTTCTAAATATCCTGGAGAGGGAGTGAGTTGAGCAGGAAAATGGATTTTGTTAATGAAAGAAGATAGTTCACAGGAGAAAGTGAGCTTTATGTAGTTATCAGTGTCTATCTCCCCATCCATTTTGATGCTACTGACCAACTTGAATGAAATTTGATGGGAACATACCTCAAAGATGCATAAAATTTCAACAGAATTCCTGAAAACAGATAGGTGTAGAGACACCTTAAAAACCCAAACAAAGGGTTTGGGTTTCTTCTCACTGAGTGAGAAGCTACACCAAAAAGCTTATTAACACTGGGAAATTTGTGAGTTGGGTTGACTGACTTGATACATGCCCTACCTCTTACCGGAGCCTCAGTTGGAGCTCACAATTTGTGAGCCTGCGAAGTCAGTCAGCCTTGTGGAATACACTGATGGGAGGTCAGCTTTATGGAGCTCCAGTGGTTACAGAACTACTTTTATTTTTCTTTCTGTCTCTCGCTGGCTGAAGAGTAAACTGAAGGTGAAAAGGTTGATAAGCTGTAGAAACAGCTATGAAGAGTGTGTTTTGCCAGGAATCTCACCAGCCATCCTGAGCTTTCCCTGTGTAGAAGTTGTCAAGTGTTCCTTTGGAAGCAGGGAAGACACTTGACCATTAATGACTCGCCTGCAGACAGTGCAGAGACTTTTTAGTGAGCAGAACTGATTCATTCTTTTGTCCCAGCACGCACATATGACCAGCAGGTCAAGTACTGTTGTCCACAAGAGATTTTTTTTTAACTTATTGTGGAATCAGAGCTCATAATCAAGACAGTCAGGGATAATGCTGCCAGTCAGACAGCGGTGTAATTGTGGCAGCCGCATCAGAGGCCTGATACAGAAAGAGTGCAAAATATGCAGAAGTCCTCTCCCTTGCTGAGTTCTGTATTCCTCACTCTTTGTAATAAGCTTTTTATTTGTTTACACTGTATCAGTACTTGCTTGTTTTTTTAAAAACCTCTTTCTCTGTTTGGGATCCTCTTTAAATCCCAGGTGGTGGATGACTGCCAGCAGGAACCCACAGGAACTGCATGTCTTCTGCCTCCAGCAGAAGATCAGGCCATCCTGTCGCATAAATTATCCCCTGTGACAGCCATCCGACTGGTGGTGGGCAGAAAAATCTGTCCCACAGAGCTAGCAGTTGATAAAAGCGCCTTTTAGAGCTGAGCTAAACAAGAATTGGGAGTGACTTTTGTGGAATGAAAGGGTTAAATGGGAGCTGAGCTCAGAATGAGCCAGGAGGTAAGGGAAGGGCTGGAGGAGGTGGTGGGCATAGTACAGGAGTGTTGTAAACACTGAGCAAAACCGTTGAAGAAGGCAGAGTCCTCAAGGCCAGGACTCATCCAGGGCTGACTTCATCACATCCTGTGTATCAGTTTTAACTGTAAAATTACCAAACTTGCCTCTCTTCTTGGGGGGACGAAAGAATTTTCTTCAGATACGATCTGAAAGGCCTTTACTCTACTTGGAATGCCTGTAACTAACTACCTGAATGCATGTGAAAGTCATGAGTCATGTCTAGGTCTCCTGTGTGATGAATTCCTCCTTTTCTTAGTGGTTGTCTCATTTGTTGTTTGCAGACTGCTTTTCAAACAGTGAATGCTGAAGAGGAGGAGGAGGGTTATGCCTGTGTTGTGTTGTCTTCAAATTACCTTGTCATTTCGACTTCTGTCTTTTTAGAAGATGCAAACTTCGCAAACAAGCTTGCTTTTGACTCTCCAACCTCCTGTGATCTGCAGCTTAGACAAAACAGGCTTGCAGGCATCTGCCATTGCCGATTGTCTCCATTTACTGACACTTAGCACTTGGACTCCAACAGAGCCTGTCTTAAATCGCTGTGTCAAAAATAAGAGCTCTTATTTTCCTCTACTTTTTTCCTAGCTGTATTGTTTTTTTTTTTTCTCATTGTTTTGCTCCTTTTTCTTACCCATCTCACTGGGAATTTTTGCATCTCACGTACTTGGTTATTAATATCACTCTCATGTTTGTGGCTCTTTGTTTTTACTGAGTTTCTTGCTTTTCTGCGCTTTGTATTCTACTTTCCAGAGTCTGTGATCATACGAAACGAGTAGTTAGGCTCTCATAACAAGAGTTGGGAGATTTTTCTCCTCAGACCCATTTTGTGCTCTTAGGCCCATCCTTTGACTGCAAAGTCCAAGGATCATCCTGCCAAAGATGAATTCAGGAGGTCTGGAGCAATCATTTTCTGTTCTGAAACCTGCAGTCTGCTTTCTCTAGATGGACTAGCTGAAGAAGCAGTCCTCCTTTATTTTCAGCATGATATATATTTATTGAGAACCTTGTGCCAGGAAAACTTTAGTTTAAGGGCCAGACAAATCTGTTGTTGCCTTGTTTCACCTTTGCTGGTATGTAACTTCAGGCTGGTATGAAATGTAAGGGCTTGCTGAATTCCTGGTGTGGATGAGGCTCAGACTAATCTTTTTTCACAGCCTTTAATAGAGCAGATAAACTTTGGGGAACACAGTGACAGTGATGGTTTCTTGTCTGTGTTATGTTGTCTAACAGTATGTAACCAAAACTTTTCTTGCTGTGATCCTACTCTAAAAGATTTTAGAAGTGCAACCAGAGGATTAAATACATTCAGTGTGTCCTAATAAAACAGGACTAAATCTGCCTATGGAAGCAGTAAACATTTTGGCTTTGGCTGGAAAATGTAGAGGTCTTCAGGGGAGGAAAGCAGCACTAGACAAGATGTTCACAGTGACCTGGCTGGGTGGTATGTGCCCCTTGAGTCTTGATCTTTTGGAACCAAACAAATGGAAGGTGTATTTGTGTCCACGGAACTGTGTACCTTGCATGAGTGTAATCTGCAGGCTGGCTGAGTTGCTGCTGTTGATGTTGCCATTATCATTACACAGAAGAAGTTAATTTTACAATTCTGGAAACCTTAAGTTCTGGTGGCACTTCACAAGCTGGGACAGACTATGAAATGAATGACACTAGATTTTGGTTTTTTTGTATTCTTGTGCTGAGAGCGGTTATTATCAGTAGCTCTTCTCTCGCACAAGCACTGCCTGCCAACAGTCCTTCTGAAGGCACTTTCCTTCAGGACAGGGTGCAAGGTAAAACTTGTTTATGATTTTAACTAGTGTCTCTAATTAAAGAAATGGTTTTTAAACATACTTCTTTTATCTGGTTCAACCTATTAACTTGTTCATTTACAAGCCTTGTACTGCTTCTGTGTTGGTCAGCCTTTTCCCTATCCTGGCAGCAGGCATCTTGCATATACTACAGTCATAAGAGCTCTCAAGGGTGAAGTGTCTTGCTAGTTTACTTAACCCAAAAGATTAGTGCAAAACTAAACAGAGGGAAAAGAGTAGAAAATTTCTTGGGTTTAGCTGTTGCTGGGTTTTTTTTTTTAGGGTGAATTTATAAATAGTATTTTAAAAATATTTTTTAAAAGCCCCAATGTACTCCCAAGTCCTTCCTTTGACACACAAGTAGTTTTGCAAGAACTCTTTAGTTGTGATCCTGGCTTACCACATGATATTAAGAAAGTAATTTCATATTTCTCATCTACAGTGGGGACATTAAAATGACAAATGTACTATGAACTGTATTTTTTGTATCAAAATACCAGGGCATTCTGTGGTACCAACTGTATAAATACTGTGTAATTTTCCTCTTCAGTTGGATGTCTGGATGAAAGTCTTCAGGTCTAAATTATTAATTTTTAACTAAGAAACACTTGATTCTTCTTCTGCAACGTTTTGGTCCAAAGGTTTTTAATGCCCTCAAGTACTACGGTCAAACTTTACCTAATTGTTGAGATACAGTTTTATTGTTCTTGGTTTCTTCTGTACTTGAGTGGAGACTGTTCTGTTTATCTGGAAAGCATTACTGTAAATACTCAACATGTGAAGACACATGAGGATTGAGCTTTAGCGCCCCTCACGAATTGCATGTGCTCTGCTAACTGCATAAAAAAACAATTAGTTCAAGTGAAAGCTTTTCCTTCTTTGCAGCTGAGTTAATTGGTTCTGTAGCAAAGTCAGAGTGAATTTTCTTGTCTCTTATTTCCCCTTGGAGACAACAGCACACAGGGATGCAGATTTGGGACCAAAGCAGCAGGTTCAGTGAACAGAGCAGTGGGAGGAGCTCAGGCTGGCTGAAATGCAAATACAGAATCTGAAGAGGGAGTGCAGAACCCGAACTGGCAGCGCAAACTGTTTTTACAGCTGCATTTTGGCTTCTGGATGCTTAGTACAGGGTAATCTCTTTTCTAGGCCTTTGAACTGCATACCAAAATCTTCAGTTGGCCATGAACCATTCGAGTCTGCCATGCATACCCTGGGAGTGAGAGGGAGCCTGGAGCAGGTTGCCGGCAGGTCCTAATTGTTGTGGGATGCTCTTGGGCTGGACAGTGTCTTGGCTGGACAGGCAGAGGAATGACTTCCAGTTGCCCCTGAGATGTCACAGACGTCATCACGAAAGCTTGCCTTGCTTTCTCTGGCACCAGGAATTTGACTACCCAGCAGCCCAGCTGCTGGGAAGGCTCAGACGTTCTTTACAGGATGAGGTAGCCAACCTTTCTGCAAAGATTACGATCATCTGATGTGTTTAAGTAGGACATTTTCTATGTGCACACTGAAATGACATCCTTAATTTCCAAATAAGCGTGTGTCTTGCACTCTTCCTATTTTACATTTCACCTCTCATTTAGGTGATGAAATGAGCATTCTAGTTTAACTTGCTAGTTCTTTAGTGCTGACCTGTCTTCTCCCCAAGTGTCTGGGCTTTCCATGGAGCAGAAGTGTTTCAGATAGTCCTTGTCTGTCCGCAAAGAGGGAGCAGGCTATTTCTGCGTGGTGGTGGGTGTTCGTCTTTGCGTTTGTTGTTCTCATTAAAATGAGAGCTTGTTCAGTTTGTGTCAGAGAGCTTGTTCAGTTTGATCCCATTACATTAAGGGAACGCTGGATATCCTGCAGAAAAGACCTCTTTAAAGTGCCTTGCAATGTTATGCTGCTACATGATGGTTAATAAAAGTTCATAAACCCATACGGGACTGGAGACCAAGTACACTTTTCCATATTGTATTCTGCAGCACACATGATTTATTCTCAGCTGACTGACCTCATGTGGACTTGTGCCTGTGTAAGTAGCAGCTGAAATCAGTGGTCTGAGCACTAATCTGCAAGCTGCAGACAGTAAGTTATTATTTAGTGAGAATGCTCCACAAGTCTCTTGCTGCAGCATTTTCATTCAAAAGGTCACTTCCGTGAGTTCGTGCACAGCTGAATTTAATGTTCTTTCTCAGCAAGGCAGGCCACACTGGAGAGTGCATAATTATAATAAATACAACTTTGTTCTCAGCTGAAAAATCCATCTGAAACAAATTTTTCCAGCCCTTCCAAGAAATGCTTTTAGTAAGATAAATAAAAGCAATTCTTGCCGATTTCACATTCATTCAGCAGGAATGTTGGTGGGTGTAGGGTGCCTCCACTTAAGTCACTCATCACAGTGCTTTCTGGGCTCAGTCTTAAGTCAATAGCTGGCTAAGGATAGCATTTGCAAATTGGGTTTCTCGCAAACCAATTAAACCCAAGTTCATTATTTCTTACTTGGTTTGAATCCTGGTTATTATTTTGAGTAAAGTTGTTCTTAGCAATAAGTACAGAGAGTTCAGTTACACTCTCAACTCAGACAAACTTTAAACAATGCTTTGAGAGGTGCATCTGGTTTTTGGGATGTGCATGTATTTATACAAGCTTTTGTGGTTTATTTTCTGGTTGGCACTTCTGTGTAGTCAAAGTAGATTTGTTTTCTTCTGATGTTCTGTGTTGCAGTGGGGTGACTGCAACCTTTCCCTGGGAGACAGGCCCCACTGCAACAGTTCTGTTTTGCAACGGTGGAAATACTGAAAAAGTCTCAGCCTAAATATGGAAGGAAAGCTAGGAGTTGTTCTTTTCCTCCATAACTTCTAAGCAAGTACTTAAAAAGATCCCCTCTTTGCTTTCATCTTTCAAGAGACTGAGCAGAGTGTGAAATGTCCTATCTTCTCTTTCTTGTTTTTTTTTTGTCTAGGTATAACAAAGAGGTTCTGCTAGTTGATCGGGATACTGCTACTGGCAGAAGCTGAATTTTCGCACAGTTCTCCTCCGTTTGTGTGCTGCTCTGGTTACCTTTGATGTTTCAGAGGGGCTCTGCAGGGTGATCCTTAAACGTCTCTGTGCTTCCCCTGCAGAGACTCTAGATAAGCAGTTTCCAAACTCCTCCACTCAAAGCTACCACAACTTTTGGTTTAGGAAGTACCTGGTTCCCAGTTGTTCCTACTACCGCACAGTTGGTTGTTGCTGCAAGGTCTCTCTTCTGCAAGGCTTTGCTGGCATCTGTGAGACTGCAAGGGAGAAAAGACTCACATGGCAGTGTCAGCTGTAAATGAAAGGTAACACAGTCATTCTGCTCTTGCCCTGAATTTGGACAGCCCTGTGCTGTACTGCTTGGCATGAAGAGCTAGCTGCACGTATGCTGTGGTACCCGATGTCTGTCTTGTCCTGTTTTCTTTTCGTTTTGGACACTGGGAGGCATGGGGGCCTTTCAGAAGGAAAGAAGAGCCTGATACAGGAAAGAAGAGACTGTTGACTACGAAGGGAGAAAGCAGGGGGAGGTGACTGAAATCTGAGTGCTCTGACTTCATTAAATGCAAGTGACAGTCCTGGACCTGAGGATGTGGGGTGGAAACTCGAATTTACTTCCTTTCACCTTCTGTGTGCTGAGTTCGATATTCATCTCTCAATGACTTGGTATCTCTTCAAGCCCCAGTGGGTTTCCATTGACACCAGAGAATGATCAAAGGGGAAATGTGCTCTCTGTTGCTAGACTGGACTTGTGCCTTATGGTCACATTCATTTAATATCGATTGGGAGCAGATTTAATCAGCACTTAGATCATGATGGTCTGCCTTTTTTTTCTCAAGGTATTATTTTCTCTCCTTGCTGCCTACTTTATTCCACTGCCTTCCTTTTCCTGATGCAAATCTTTGTATTCTCTATTTTATCTGTTGAAGCCATCAGGACTTGAATACTTGGTACTTGCTAATGAAGCTTGCTTGGCAGTGAGAAGGCCAGGGAAACTCACTTAAACTAATTGTTGTTTTAGGATCTCTCCAGGCACCCTGACCCTATGCGCAGACATGGTTTATTTTAGAAAGATTGTCTTAAGTTAGAAAATCAGCTCTCGTCCAAAAATGAAAGTAACACATTGATCAAAACCTGAATTTCATGTGGGTTGTGTAAACATGTGATTTGAGTTAGATCCCGGCATTGGAAAATATGTGACACTATTGTCCAGCAAGTTCCAGTGCAAGAAACGTGGGGAACTTCAGAAAGTCACATTAACTGTCTCCTTGGGGAAGTGCCTCAGAAATCCTGACCTCTGCGTTTCTGCCATGTGTGTGATGCTAGTGGAGATGATCACTTGAGCAGTTGCAACATTCTTGTATACATGAGTTTGAATGACATTATGAACTGTGGAAAGAATAATGCTGTGCTTCCCAAATCACCTCCCAGAGACTTTCCCTCTGCCCCTGCACATGAGCCGTTGCTTTGATCGTCAAAGCACTCTCTGCTTCCATCAATGCCATGTTTCCTGTGGTTAAATCACAGAAACCTTTTTCAAGGGGTCCATGCACTTGAATTTCTGGGGGTGATGACTGTGGTGCTCTCTGGCACCTCTGCTCTTTGCCAAGCCACCATCCAGCGTGTAAGGTTTTAGGCTGACACAGATGTCCTGTTCATATCCCCATCCACTAAAGTTTTCCTGTGCAAGATGTTAGTTTTACTCTCCTCTTTATCAGCCCTGACAAAAGTTATTTAAATGTTGCTCAATATGATTTTGGGATGACTGCTAATTCCTTCAACGCCTTGTTTTGTTTTAGAAGTTCTAATCCCATTTTCTATGACTAAGTTCAGTTGCGTGGTTTCCCCAGCAAGGATTAGGGTTTACTGCTATAGGTACGTCATCATGCCTTTGAAGCTGCTTGCTCATGCTTTCTTTGGCAAGCTCTGGCAGATGTGCTTAGGAACAACAGAGATGGTATCTTTTTGAAGCTGTGAAAGGGTTAATTGGAAGCATGTTTATGAAATCAGGTTGCCTACCCTTACAAGCTTTTACTGTAATCATCTTGAATGCTTTTGGAAGATGTATCACCTGCCTTTGTAATTTATATTACATTTTTCTTTCCTTTCTTGAAGCTATTTTAATGCTATGT
>VYZQ01048787.1:0-24330 GCA_013400655.1 Mystacornis crossleyi | reverse complement strand
GTTAAGATGTTGGATTCCTAACGTTTTCAGTTTTAATTTTAACTGCTTGAGGTTTTCAGCATGATCTTCTGTTTGGTGGTTTAAACCAACAAAATGCAAGATGGCCTCCTCAAAGCTGTAATCTCCTAGAAGTGTGTATCTTTAATGTGAGAGGGCTGAGGACTACAGCTGGGAAGCTTCTAGCAAGGGGTGAGGAGGTAAACAGTCACATGGTGCTTAAAACACCAGTGTGTAGTTCTTGGAGTCTGAAAGTGAAACTTGCAATAAACAAAAATGAAACCAGCTCTTATTGAAATGTATCAAAGTGTCCATGATCTGTGAAAGGATAGTGTTCCTTTAAAGATAGTTGGAGTATTTCTCCAGGATAAATGGATGCAACAAACCAATTTGTTCCTCAGATAAAGGTTAATAAAACCTTGGGGGTTCTGCATCTGCTGGGGGTGAGGATAGATCTGCTATGGCTGATTAATCGTGGTGATCTAAATATAGTTCTCTTGATGCTGGCATTAGTGAAGCAATAAATGTTGTGGATTAGAATTCCCATTTTGGAGGTCTTTATTTTGCCTGAGACAGCTCAGAGGCATCATTCCTCCCCCACTTATTATACTTCTAAGTATTGGGATATTTCCACTTAATACACTCTTTCTTTCCCCATTCAGCAAAACAAAATTTGTGGTGGGTGACTTACGAAGAAGCTTCCAGACTTATTTCCTGGCCTCAGCTGTGTGTCATAAGGCAGACTTACAGGAATCTATCCCTTGTTGTGCTGGCAGGGCCTGGCACACGAGGTTCCAGTAACTCCCAGCAGTCAAAGCCACTTTCATCTTTGGCAATCCTACGTGGTTTTGTTATATTGAAGCCACCAAAGACATGACACTTGCTCTGATGGTGGATTTTTGCTTTTATGTTCCAAAGGACTAATGGGTGTAAAGTTTGTGAAGACAGGCGATGTCTGGAGGCTTTGGTGCAGGCTCAGCCACACTGGTGTCTGTGGGTCCTGATTTGCCCTGGTGATCCAGGGTTCCCCAGCAGTGCTGCCTGTCCTTGCCGTGATCCCCACTGCTGTCCTTCTCTGAAAGGATCTAGTGAGGTTTTATTTAAGATTAACTTTGATTAGGAACTGGGGGACTGCTGGCAAACCAGGAATTGTAGTAAACCCTGTGGCAAGATTTGGCATTCCAGCCTAGTATTTTCAGTAGCAGTTTTAACTTATTTCCGCCTGAGTGCCTTATCTGACAGTGATCATTTTCTTCGGTAGCTCTGTGTTTGCAGTCTCACAAGCTGTTGCTGATGCACTTGGCTAACCAACACTAGTGATAGGCTGATATGTGAGATTGAGTAACAGCCAAGGGGGAACTAATAAATAGTGGATATCAAATAGTTGTTTCTGACATATTTAATATTCTGATAGCCACTTCCATTCTGTTACTAAGAATGCTTAAAGAATATATATGGTTCAAATACTGATTGTGAGTTACTCAAAATACATACTTTAATATATTTTTCTGAGGATAGTGTCACTTGCTTAAATCCATCCTGCTTGTTGTTATGGGTGTGGCTGGGTACTGAGAGCAAGGGACTGCTGCCTGCGAGTAATGAGATTAGTGAAATAACTAGGTCAGGATTTTTATTTATTATTAAATAGATGCTTATTACCAAAGTCCCTATGAGAGCTGTGAAACCGGAAGGTCTGGAGTGGTCGCAGGTTGAGCCCAGGTCCTGTTAAAACCAGTTGTATCTTGCCCTTCAGCAGATGCCATTTTGGCAGTCTCCGTTCATCCTGTTGCTGGGCTTTTCTCTGAGTCCCTCTGTCTGTATGCCTATTATTTAGTCTTTACTCACCCCTGTCATCCTGTTGTTATTCTCCATCTCTTCCAGTTGAAATAGTAATTTGCTGAGTAGTGCCTTGACGAATGCTGTAGTGAGGTTTGGAGAAATTAGGGAATTAGAGTAGGTCTAAAAAACGGGCTATCCTAGGAGCCAGAAATGGCCTATAAATTGCTGTAAGTAAGTGCAAGTCACATTTCCAAGTGTTTCCCAGGGTACTACCAAGGTTAGGATGAATGGATACTCTGGCAGGTTGAATGACACATAGAGACCATATAAAGGTTCTCATATTTAGGGTAATGGAGGCTGGATTTCTGTGGAAAGAGGAGACAGACCAAAAAGCTAAAATGGTTATTAGATTTCGTGATACTGACCACTGCTGGTTTTGGTTACCTGATTAATGCCAACTGAGGAGTCAACTTTTGTAGGTGGTTGGCTGCCAACTATGCACTTCTGAGCGTGGGCTGTGGTGTTTGTTGCTGCAGTTACACATATTAATTTTCAGCTTGGGAAATAGCCATGCTAGCCTGGAATTTGCTCATCTTCATCTTTCTCCCTTCTGACTTAGCAACAGTACGTGCTTAGGTTAACTGCTGACTTTTGAGAGTAGAAAAGAATGAAGTGCCTTGATCCTTCTATTGTGATGGAACTCCACTGTCAATCAGTTATTTCCCTTCATTTCCAACACTGGCTTCAGACACAATAAATCCTAACAGATTTACAGCTATTAAACCCAGCTGTTTACTACTGAAAACCTTTACAAAAGTAGGGTAAGGAGGTCTGTTCCTTTCTTCCTTGCAGTGAGGAGCAGCTTGGTCAACCTACAGACCTTCATGAATGCCTCTTGTCTTGATTGTGCCCCAGATTTTGACCTTTATTTTGTCACATAGACCTCCAGTAAAGGTCTAATACTAAACTGGAAGGTGAAGAGAATAGACTTGTAGAGGATAGGCCTTCCTTCTGAAAAGAGGCTTTTCTCTTTGGCACTGACATTACTGTTTGCTGTGGCTTTGGATGTGATGATATCCAGCACTAGCTTGAGTTCTCTTATACGTACCACTGGTGGGTATTTTAAGGATTATTTGTAAAAGCACTTGACAGCAAAAGTGTGCTCCTGGCAGAGTTGCTAGTATGGTTGTGGGTTTATCACAAATGCCATATATCAGCAAGAAAATAAGTTAAAAAAAAATCTTATTTTTATTCAGTGTTACTTTATAAAGTTTATGACATGTGAAAACTAATCCAAAATGCCACATCTTAATATGAAGAGACTCTAAAAACACACCAGGTGAGGTCTTCCCAGCTCAGTCCGTTTCATGACAAAGAGCCTGTACCACATATCACAAACTGTTTCTGTTGAACTGGACTGGAAGGGAACACAGGCTCCATGTCTGCAGAGTGTTCTCCTAAAAACTCCTGGCTTTTTGTGTGTCAGGGCCTGAGTGATTCCAGTTTCTCAGACCAGCTCTTAGGAAGGTGCCACGGAGGCAGTGATGCACATGCAGCCTAGGGTAAATGCTGATTTACAGGACAAAGTGAATCCTTTGAAAAGAGCTCGGAATTTCCTAGGCTTTGCAGGTGGGAGATAATGGACGGCATGTTGTGGCTTCTAGTTGTGAAACAAGACTATTCTGCTCTAATGGAGTTGAATGCTCTTTGTGAGCAGACCCATGTAGATCCTGCTTAGTAACCCTGCTTGGAGGCATCTACAGTTAGCTGAATAAAGGCTGGTGGGGAGGGATGTGATTGCTTGCCTGGACAACAAGAAAACAAGACTCCTTCAGCAGGGAAGCCCACTCTGGAATGTAATAGCCACTGGCTATTGGGGAAGAAAGTGCTTCTGGAAAGAATCCCTCCACCTTCCTTGTTTTCATAAGGCTACCTAAAAAAACATCCAAAATCCCTCTGTAGTGGTTCAGTAAAAATTCCATGCTGCTAAGAATGATTAAAAATTACCATTAGAAGTGCTGCTTGCAATGGAAATCAAACACAGAGGCAGGTCAATAAAATATGAGTGCTCCAACTTTGCTTCTATGAGAGGTTTTTTCCTCCATATATTTTTTTCTTATCTATAAAATTACTCTTTCAGCCCTGTGCCTTGTCTGTGGCTCTTAGTGTGAGAGAGGAAATAGTATGCTTTCGTAGCACAAGCGCTTGAGCCATTGTTTCCAGGAGACATTTAGACTCTAGATAACTGTATTGCTGATATGTCTTAGGTAGTTAGTTTGGTAGCCTATGACATAAAGAATGCACGGGAGAAGGAAGTAGAAATAATAAAATGCTTCTGGTATGAAAAGTGCAGCCTGGGATTTAAATAGAAAGTGGAGCCAGATCAAAGAGCTTGGAAATAGGTAGAAATTGCCTAACAAAGAATGTCACAGTCTCTCTCATGGCCAGGGTGGCTTTGCATAACCTCTTCCTTGACTTGCAGAAAAGGAGCAAACTGTACAGTGGCTCAGCTTTTCACAGGAATGAGTCTTGACTTAAAAGGGGAAAGGAGACTGAAACACTTGTTCCAAAGGAATCACCTGTAACATATCCCAAAACAATGCTCTCCTTGTGCTGGAATCTTTCCCTAGTAGACTTTTATTTCTGAAGATCTGCTGCCTTTACCCTTTATCTCTTTCCCGGTGCCGGGCTGCGTAACGCAGTGTTGGAGGTAGCCATGCTCCGAGTGGTAGTTTGACCATGTGACCTGCTGGGATCCTTTCCAAACCAAATTATTCCTTGATTCTGTGAAACTGTTTGGAAACACGGGTGACAGTTCTGGGTCTGACATGTGGCCCCCAAGTCTGACAGCTCCATGTTCCCGAAAGCCTATTGGGTGGCTGGGCTGGCAGAGAGCTGCAGAAAGGCTCCAAAATGAGCTGCTTGGACTTTGAGGAGCGTGGCTGGTGGTCAGCACTGAAAGGACTTTAAAACCCCTGGCTGTTTTGAACTGTGGGAGCTGAAAGCCAACTGCAAGACTATTTGCAGGTACAAGCACGGGTGCATTAGCAAGGAAGAGCATTTGTCTTGGTCAGTGTGTGAAGAAGCTCTGGATAGTGAAGATTTAAACTCTAGGTGGAAAGCAGGATGTTGCCCGAGACTTGATCTCCAGGAACAACCTGCAGAATACCATCCTAGCTGCTCAGGATCCTCTGTTGAGCATGTACTGACACACACCTGTTGCCCAGCTGGGTTAACAAGGAGCAACCCTGCACATAAGCACGTGGAAAGGTCATTTCAAATATAATGAGGTTGGCAAGAGGGAGAGAGTAAGTTCAACTAAAAGGATGGTGTGATGAAGGTCTCTAAAGTCAGGACTGCTGCAAGTTTTTAAGTGGGAAAAATATAGTTGAAGATGTTATAAATTGCTGCTGCCCAAAGCTACTCCTTATTGCTACTTTTTGAAGCAGGTACCCCTGAATGGATGAAATTTTTGGGGAGTAAACCAGAAGTGGTCAAGGATGGATCAAATGTGGTGATGCAGAGATCATGAAATGGCACTGCGAGACTCTGGTTTTTCATCAGCTCCATGTGATTCATTTTCTGGTTCAACAGGTCACATTGATCTTCATGTGTCACAACCACAAACCTCAGCCAGTCATTCTCTGACTTGAGCATTATCAACAGGATTGCAATTTTGCAATGGCGTCTTAATTTCTCAATTCTCTTCATATGAGAGCCAAAATCTATGCTGTTCATCAGTTACATTAACTCTGCAAGGCCAACAAAAATGAGGAAAAATGTAAATAAACTAATAAGAACAGATAAGAGAATAGACGTGTCCTATTTCTAGTTCTTTCGCTGGCTAAAATTACAATTTTTGGAATGAATAGTGTGCTTGAAACAGAAAATGCTGTGCCAGCTCAGCAGGGTCTCCTAAAAGTTGCCACCAGCCTCTGCAGTTAGCAATGGAAACACCTCCTTACCATATAGGAAAATGGTGTTCCTACCGTTGACATGCAACGTCGAGACAAAAACTAAATGTTTGCTTTAGCTGCCTGTAGTAATTGGACTGGTCCGTCCACCAAAGTGTTCTCTTCCTGAAGAATAGAGGCAGGTACCCCTCTGGCTTGTTGCCTCTGTGGGTGAGTTTTAAAGGCGCTTTTTAGAGCGTTTTGTGGTAATCATGATATCCATGGAAGAAAGGGTAGCAGTACATCGTATGCTCTGTTGCGTTTGCTGAATTTTGCCCTCACTTGATCAAAACCCTTTCAAAAGTTGGTGTGACTTCTTAGGAGAAAAGAAGCAACGTGGGGTCTTTCCTGTTGAGCCTCTGGTTGGCAGGAGGTTGTTCTGCTTTTAGAAGTTGTTGCTGCTGTAATTTGGGTGCTCACGTGAGAGACCTGTGTTGGGGAGGTGTGGCTCCAACTGGAGTGCTGCATGGTGGGGAAGTGCTGGTGCTCCTCCAGGTCCCCAAATTAGTGCAGGAAAACTTAGTGCAGGACTCCTACGCATTGAAGCTGCTGCCTCACATCACTTGTTCCGTGAGGTGGTTCAGCGTTTGAAAAGCACTTGGTATTTTGCATATGTTGTGGCTCCATAGAGGTTTGTGAGAAGTGTGGCCATGGTGCACTCACATAAAAGAGAAGAACGGTGCAGTTCAGCCAGTGTTGGAATCCGTGGATGTGCATCCCTGTAGCCTGCTGGTGGGGTTTTGTTGCTCTTTAGTGGGTTGGTACTTTCAAAATTATTTTTTTTTCAACACAACATTCAGTATAAGCCTACCTACGTTTTCTTTTCTTTTTAAGAAATTTCGAGTGAAAGAAAGTGAAAATAAAAACTTTGTTACAGTAGTTTTAATTAAGATTTGTTTGTTTCTTAATCTCCATAGTGTCTTGGAACTCCCAGCTTGCCCCAAAACCTATTAGAGGATGTACAAACCACAGCCTGTAAAATGCTTCTGTTTTCTTGTGTTTTGTACTTTTTCCCAGCCTTGTTTTCAGACTCGGAGGAAAGCAGACTTTTGGGAAGTGGTGCACCATGTGGGGAACTGAGACCTCACACCATAGACCTTTTCCACATTAGGTGTCTTGAGGACCCGCTGGGTGATACGCTACAGCTGATTTGGCTCTGCTCCTGGACTGCTATTCCAGGAAGAAGTTTACAGGAATGCTGATCTTACATAAAGCACATTTCTAATTATGAAGGAATCATTTTAGATTGGAATCTTGCAGGAACATATTGTAATTATCATTTAGATCTAAATGAATCCAAGCAGTCTTTTCTCAAATGATAACATTCCCTTTATGAATGCTTTTCCTCCACTTGGCATTCAGCCCCAGTAATACAGTGATATTGTGTACAGTGTGGAACAAGTGTCATCTCTTCTTTTAAGAGAATGCCTGGCTCCCAAAATGTGGTAACTTCTAGTGGAAAAAGAGAGGGTTGATGAGACAGCAATGCTGACTAGATGCTAAAACAGTGTAACTCATGGGTTTGGAGATACGGAGATTTTCTTTTGAATGGTCCTTTGTGGTTTTTGGTGGTCCTTAGATGTCTTTTAACCTCCTTATATATTTTAGGGTTTCCAAAGACCATAACTTGTACTTTTCAAACGCTTGCAGATGATTGAGTAAAACATTTCCAAAAGATACTGACAAAGCATCTTAAAAGTCTGTCTGTTTAATTTTAGGACAAGGAAACCTGCATGGGTGTCAACAATCAAAGTTACATATGTGAAACGGGCCACTGTTGTGGACAATCCCAGTGTTGCAACTACTACTATGAACTCTGGTGTAAGTCCTTCTGTTTTGTATGGCTTCCCTTCCTAATCTGCATGGCTCTCATACCATACTACAGGTCTGGCTCGTGTCCCGTGGGGTTTTGTATCCAGCCCTTGTCGTGCATTGCCATTGCATTTCACTGCCACACAATCCGGAGCTGATGTGATCTGACAAGGAAATAGGGGTGTCGCAGTGGGTGCTTTCTCAGGAGTAAAGGGGCATCTTGCCACCGTTGTTTGCTCTTCTCACGGGTTTGAGTACTCAAGATAACATTATACGGGAGTGAGGAAACAAGCTTGAGGGAGAGATGCCATACACACAGCACTAGAGCTTGACACTCTCAAACAAGGAATTAATTCAGTGTCTTTCATCTTGTTGGCTTAGTTCTTTGCAAGCACGACAGTTTAAATCTGGTATATCTTTTTAAAGATGTCCGTTCAAGGAGGAGGGCCAGGGTGCTTATTCTCTTCAGGAGTCACTGTGTTTGGAGTCCTTGCTAAGAGAGTCTTGGGTAAATTCTGTGGTTTTGCAGTGGATGAGTGCTGTGCTATGAGGAACACACATTGCCCGTTGCAACCCCTCTTTTCTCCTCTTTCCAAACATGGGGGATTTAAAAATACCAAAGTTTCCAGCGAATGGCTTAGTGACTGTACCTGCTGAGTCCCCTTAGATGGCAGCAGGCAGGTCAAAGCAGGTGGTCAGCAAAACTTGATAAAGATATATGGAAAAATGAAAAGTTGAAAGCATAAGAAAGTAATAAATGCTGAATTTTAAAGGAAATCTTCATCTTGTTCGGTCTGGTGGTGTTTTCTTTCTTGAGGAGGAGCACAAAAGGTTGAACATTGATGTTGTGGTGCTACTCTGCCCGGAGCCTAGACTGGGAGGGCATCTCTGCTCCTGGAATTTGGAAATGTTGCGCTCTGAATATTGTACCCCTACAGTAGAGACTGGAGATACTTTCTTACCACACCCAATGGTATCTTCTAGTTTTTATGTAACTGTGCTTTCTATTTAATCCCTCCACTGTGCCCACAGTTTCACTTCCCCAAAGTAGCTTGTGTGTGGAAGCGTGTTACACATACAAAGACTGTCACTTAACCTGGATCCAAGGACAAGAGTAAGTTGACACTTCATCGTTTAGTCTAGAAACTTGCTTTTACTTATCAAATTAGCCAATGAAGTATGGAGGATGTGGTTATAAACTAAACAGGACTCTATAGTAGGCATCTTCAAGACATACTGCTCTCAGACTCCAGTGGCTGGCTGTGTCGATTCTAATGACAGGATTTTAATGTATTGCAGACCTTTTACAGCAGACTTACTTTCCAAAATGTCCAAACAATTCAAGAAACAATTCAGGATAGGGGGCTGAGGGCAGCTCCAGGGACCGTAGCAAGCTGAGAAACAGACATGAGTATATTGGACTGCCTGGATCAGATTGTAGCAGTCAGCAGCACAGGCAGGACAGATGGCAGGAATTTGTTCAGAGTAGAGAGGGATGCATGGACAGAGCAGAGTGGGGAAGGTCAAACCCAGTTTTGTGTTTGTGTGGGTGGGAATGTAGAGGAAGATGCACGTGTGCGAGGGCTTACGGGCTCCATGGCAAGCAGGGTCTAAATTGAGCAGCATCATGGAGTGCAGCTGCACGCTGGGGCTGGTAGCACGGTCACCATGGTTCTCCCAAGGGCGCCTTGAAAAAGAGGCGTAGTTGAATTGCATACAAACAGTCTGGTCCAAGCAATAGTCCCCTGCCATTTTAACGAGATGGTTTAGCTGTCTTTGTGCTCTCAGTATGGCACAGACTTTTATACTTGGCAGTGCCTGGCTGCATCATAAAAGTTCTTGGAAGATAAAACCAGATTTTGTTAGAAGGAGGCAGAATATTAAAGGCTTCTTTTTAGAGCAGACGCCCAGGTCACACTGAGATCATGGAATAAACATGTTGGTCGCACACATTGCTGGATGGTTCCTCGGGAGAAATAGGTTTCTGTGTGTTCACATTCCTTCTGCCTCACAGAAGCATCGTGTACCACACCAAGATGACAGGAAAAATTCAAACATGAGACCTGTCTTCTAGGCTTTCTGCAAATTGGCAAACATTCGACATTGATTTAAAATCAGTTAATGTTTTCTAAGCTTGCTTTGCCATTATGGATGGTAGGAGAAAAGTTTCCTTTGGGTTGGAAGGAGTCATAGAGGGGGCATGTCCTTTAAAAGTAAACCCATGTTCTAGAGCTTGTGAGCTTAGCTGCTGCTCAGGAGTTGTGGAGTATCTTTGATAGGTACATATGGTGAGGCACTCTGAAGGCCTTCAAGGTGAAAAGTGGTGATAGTAAATGTAAATAATCTTAATATGAGCAGTGGAGAGCAACAGCTTTACATGCTTGAGAGTAGATTAGCTTTTTAAAAGTTAATAGTAACTTCTGGTTAATGAACAGTTAACATAGCAGCGCCTTTTAAGTATGGCTTCATGGTTGTTCTGTTTTGATTTTAACCAGCATATTCATGTACTGAAGTAGCTTTTGAGAAGTTTTTGCTTCTCTCGACCTTCTCAGACCACTGGTGCTTTTGTGTGCCTGAAAACAGACCTTCTTGCTAGTCCTGTTGGATTAAATCCTGGATTTATTTACCACCACAGCTTTGTGGGAAGAAGCAGCAGAGGAGGGTGGTGTTTGAAATGGAAAAGAAAGCTAGTCTGTCTTTGCTGGACATGCTTTCTGAAACATGATCCTGTTTTGTGGCCACTTGGAATTTTTCCTGTAAAAAGGACCTTTTTCCCTGTTTAGGAATTTGAGGGAAGTTTGTCTTTGAAAATGGCTGATCTCAGCAATTCTAGGCTTGTGGTAATTTTAAACCAGTTGTTGAGGGTAGTGGAAGAGGATGTAAAATCAAGGTATTATTTTCTTAAGGGGTGGAGTAGAGGAATGGAGAATATGATACGCCGAGCAGGTGGACAGCCTGTGTTTAAAATTAGATAACAGCCCAGTTCAGATTCCCCACCCACCTCTTATTAAAAAAAAAAAACAGTGCTGTGTTGCCAAATAATAGAACTATATACAGATTTATAGATATAGGTCTAATAACTGTGTAAAGGTCTAATTAGTTCTTAACTCAAGCTTGGTAGCTGATAACATGGTGGGGGGAAAGCTGCAGTACATCTTTCAATTTTTTTGGACCATAATAATAAAAAATAAAACTGAAAAATTTACTGTTTCATTTCCTCACATAGGGAAAGATGTTTGGATGGTGAATGAGCTGGGTCAGCATTTTAACTGAACAATTTTCTTTGGCTCCCCAGAGAATTCATGGTCCCCAAGGGGGAGAATGGCAGCAGCCATTGGATTTTGCTTCCTAGAAGTTCTTACTCAGATCTCTATGATGTGATTGTGATTGCTGGAGTTTTCAAATGTTGGCCTTTTTCCAGGCCTGACAGGTGTCTTACTGCTTAAACATTCCAAAATACCACTTTTCAAAATACAGTAGAGAAGGTAATCAAGGAATGCAGTTCCTGTGTTTTGCAGGTTAAGAAGTAAGGCTCAGAGGTTCTGGATTTTCCCAGGTTAAAGGATATAATGTGGACTGAAAACTAAATCTAGATCTCCTGACATCCATCCTTGTGTCTCTCCTTGCCTTTGGAGTCATTAAGTGATTCTAGAGGCTCTCAAGACAGCAAGCAAAGCTGTGGAAGTGTGTTTCATTGTGTGGTTGGAAAAATAGTACACTGTGCCTCAGGAATCATGGCGCATGGAAACAGGCAGCTAGTCACTGCTTGCAAAAAGCTGTAGGATTTCGAAGTTCAAGGGCTTAGGTGGTCTTGGGTTATTTAGGTACTGCACAGCCACCCAGCATTGGCAATGAGTGAGTGTTCATATATTGCTTGTGCCTGTTTTGTTTCACTGTCTTTTTAGCAGTGATACTGAGCTCCTCTTTCTGAAAGAAAGAAAAAAGATCTTGACTGTTTAGGTCCTAGTGGAAGGGTTGTACAGGAAAAAATGTTCTGTTTGCAAGCAGCACAGTCAATGTTTTTGCTGATTTTGAACATTCTGCTCGTCTCTGCACGCTTCCCCTTGGAATCGATAGACAGCTCTTTTCCCAAAAAGCATGCTGCCAGAAAATTCTGGCAAGGATCCGGTTAGTTGCTAAAACTAAAGCAACTGCTGTACCATGTACATATTCCAGGAGGTCAGCTTTATAATAGGAATTCATGTCCAAGACTTTGCTGCAGTCTCCAAAACATTCAGTCAAACAGTGCACCAGTCCCACATTTTCATCCTTACCCTGTGTTGTGTTATCCCACACCCTTTTTCAAAGAGAGATTTTTGCTGTTCCTTGCCTTTCACCCAGCCTTCTACGTGGTTCTACTTGCTTCTCTTTCCTGGGTGTCTCAAACTTCCCCTTCGGCTGTTCCTCCTCAGCTGTGCTGCAGCGATAACCCCGCCATGACAAAGCCTCACCGGCAGTATAGGGCAAACAACAGATGTTACAACTATGCAGAAACTCATAATAAATGGAGTCACTGAGGGAGTTATTTCCTGATTTCCTTGGACTTCTTGTAGCCTAATCCAGACAGCCAAATCACCTTAGGTTCGTTTTGGTCTTGCTTGGTAAAATTCCCAGATCCAAAGCAGAAGGCAAGCTGTTTGGCATAGCCTGGCTGTGCAGATACTGACTTTTGCCCTGTGTGGCTGCTTCCACCTGAGCTGTGTTAAACAGCATGGAAAGGCAGGAGAACTTCCTGGTGCTGTTTCATCCCCTGCCCTACGTTACCACCAGCCTAGCTCCTCACCAAGTACCCAGATCTGTTGTTCCCAGACGTTCAGGACATGGTCTCAGCTGGATGTTCCACTCTGGTCTCTGTTAGACTATTGTTCAACATGCATTTTACCAACATAGATCTTTTGGGAGGGACTGGACTTAAAAATGTGTCATCTGGAGCATGGGAGTAATTGCCCTTGTAAGGCTCCCTCCCTAGGAGAGAGGCGTAAAAACAGTGTCTGCAGATTTACTGCCTCAAGTTGGCTCTCACTGCAAGATAGGCAAAGGATTTTTCTGAAACTTGTTTTTCCATCTTATCTCGTTGCAGTGGGTGTACCATACGTAGTGGACACTATTCTGGAAACCAGGCGCCGTTAACTTTTGCGTCTCCTTTGTTACCGGTCTGAGAGCAAGCAAGCAGGACTTGGAGATGTCTTCAGCTTTTTTTTTTGCCATTGTACTCTACAAATATTCAGTAACTTTTTCCTGCGGTGAGGTCAGGCTGGGACTGCAGTTCTAATGACTTAAACTAACATAAAACTGTCACTGAAAGTCACAGTCTTTCTCTTGCTGCTGCTGCTGTGTTTGCCAAACGAGTTTCAACCTGCTCTGGTTCCCTCAAACCAGTTCAAACCACAGTTGCTCACAACTTTGTGCCAGCACAAGAAGAGGTGGAGGAAGCAGCAGGAGGTATGGTTGAGACAGGCAGGAGAGGATCACGTCATTCAGCGGCTTCTTTTATTCCTTCTGAAAATGTTCATGGGCCTATGGCCTGGATCCTTCATCTGGCATTCTTGAGTAGCAGTGTTGGCTCGTACAGGCTCGTGCCTGCAGTGGCAGGAGACGATGTGACCTCTTTGCCAAAGGACACAATTAAACCCAAGGGCATCCAGGTTGTGGTACCAAGTAAATTTCTCTTCCCTTTTTGATTATAGTGTTGGCCCTGTAAAAGACAATTTTTTTCCAGCCATGACTGACTGTGAGGCCACCATTTGGGACACTTCTTCGTGAAAGTGTCCCACTTCTCCTTCTGTTCAGAACCAGCTCTCATGGAACCAAAGCTATTACCCAGATGCTTGTCAGGCAGACACAAAGGCACTTTGCAGTATGTTTTGGCTTGCTTTTAGGGGATTTCCTGCCAACAGAGCCATGGCATTTGCCCAAGTTTACCATGAACTTGGGGGCAGATTTCTCTGTTCGTACGCTTGGAACACTCCAGAAAACATTTTCCATTTTGCACAGGATAAAAGGAGCTTCCCTCAACGGCATTGCTGATGGCAACATCCCAGGCAGCAAATACAGTTCAGCATCAAAGCAAACATTTCTTCTTCCTTTTTCATGAGGAAGGAGTGCTCTGGTTTTTTAACTCTTCAACTCTTTAATTCTTACTTATTTTGAAGTTTGAGCAGAACTATGGTTAGTGTCCTAGAAAGGATTTTCTTGAAGCTTTAAGCATGTTCTTTCACAGCTGGTAGGAAACATCTATGGTGCATGACCATGTGATGGGGCTCCCTTTCCCAAGAATGCTGTTAATGTAGCAGCCTTCTTGTTCTTCAGTATTTCCTCTGGTTGTGAGAGATGGCTTTCATGGGAGCTAATTCCATTCCCAGGTGTTTCTCCAGCTCCCATTCTGACTTCCTGAGTTTAGTGCTCGTGTCAGGCTTACAGCTCTGAACCTGTCAGATGCTGGGTAAGAGATTGGTGCTGCTTCTTTTACTTTTATGAAAGGTTTTGGTGCTCTGGCAGGGAAATCTCTTCGCAATAATCAACTCCTTGGCTGTGTCTGTTTCACCTTTGCTTGCATCGTTAACCACCCTTAGGCATCGCCAGTGAATTAAACAAAAAATATAGAAGTGTTTCTCAGGACTCAGTCTTTTTTGAGCGTGGAGAGTGTTGCAGCTTCTGACTCTTCCATAAACCAAGAGCAAGACTGAAATTGCCTTTAAGTCTAGTGGTCTCCTGGTGCCTGTTTTGCTCCAGACTGATACTTTGCTTCTGCTCAGGCTATCCATCAGAAGTTGTATTTCCAAAGTCACTGTTTGTTTTTTATCTGTCATGTTGTCCTCAGGTTGCCCCAAGCTTTTGGTCCCCGTGGTCACTGCCAGGTGGCTGTGGAAAATACTCTCAAATCAGACATTTAATGGCAAATTTGGCTGAGGATGTGTCTCCCAACCTTTTTTCCTTTTCCAGTGACTGCAGCAGCAGCTCAACACAATGCTGCTGAAAACACCTCATACCCATTTGGGAAGAAGGTAGATCTTGAAGAGCATGAGGAATGCTTTTGGCAACAGTGAAGGCTTTTGGGGGCATTGAAGACAACCAGAAGCTCAGTTTTACTTGGCTTTTAAAGGCTTTTTAATGCCAAACGTCAGTTGCCTCTGTACATTTTACACATTTTCAGCACAAGGCAGAATTGATACCTGTTTTTACCCTGAAGGAGGTGTTAGCGTGTGCTGCTGCTGTGCTTGGCCCCTGCATTTCCTGCTCGTGTAGTGTTGTCTTTGGGTGAATTTTCAATTCCCCTCCTGCTGAATGAGCTGCTGGCTTCACAGGCCAGTGGTCTGCTTGGCTCACCTCCTTGCTGCTGGTTTGAAGCCAAGCCTCACCAGGTGTACAAATGCACAGCTCAGCCATGAACATCTTCACTGTTCACTCCATACTTTATGGCATAGTATTTATAGTTGCGCTTGGCCTTGGAGCATGGCTTTATTCCAAATAAATGACCATACTATATATTTGCTGGGCTTTTGCAGTTTTTCTGTTCTGCAGCCAAAATTGCAGCTGTGCCCAAACTCCTGGCAAGGGAGCGTTCTAGAGCCTTTCATGGAGGCCCTGAACTCCCAGCACCGTGCTGGGCTTGCAACCAGAGCTGCGCCCAGTCCTTCTCGCAGCACTGGCACCTCTGCCCAAGTGACAACCAGGGAGCCCTTCATGTGCCTCAGCTCCCATGGGTGTCCCATCCTATTGCTTCCAGTGCACTGGGGGCCTTCCAGCCCTGCCGTGCAGATGTGCTGTTGGGTGACAAGGTGGGGACGCAGCCAGTAAAGAGGATGCCAGAAGCCAGGCCAGCAAATGACTATGGTGGGCACATGCTGCTGATCTCCTGCGATCATCCAGGCAAGTCCTCCAGGCTCATGCTGAGTCAGGGATTGAGTAATTCCTAGAAGCTCTAGGAAGTGTCAGCGGTTAATGAAACCAGGCAATAATGTGGTATTAGTGGGTTCTTTTTCTGGAAGTTCTCGTGAAAAACAACAGATCTCATCCGCTCGCGTTTGCAAGCGTGCACAGACCCTTTGCACGAGAATGAAGGTGTTCCTGGCACCAAGGCCAAATTGCAATCCACTAAATTATGGTGTGTTTACTTAAATGCCACCTGCGGTTTCAGTAGGCTCCAACATTAATTTATTATCCTAAGCTGTTGTATGTTATTACTGCTTGTTGTTAACAGAGTTGCCGCACTTCTTCCCAGGAACGGCTGAGCTTACTCTGACCCCTGCTCTGAGCCTGTGTATCGGTTTGTGTGCAAAGCACTTCGGGATTTTTTTTTGGAACGGGTAGAGAAGTTTTGTAAAGAAATACTTTTTTAATCTTCTGAATGCAGGCTTGGGTGGGAGCAGTTATTCCCTGCAGAAATATTTGGCTGCTACAGCTGAGATTGCTTAACAGTGGCAGTTCTCCAGCACATCTTAACTAACTAAGTGCTGCTTGCTACCATTGTATGTAGACTCCTTGGGAAAGGACATGATCAAATGTGTTAAAAAGCATCTGTTTTCATAACTGTAGCTAAAATCCCTGGATAGCTGGGTGTAATTTTCCATTGTTATTGAACCCATGATCATGGACTGCTCTTCGAAAATAAGGAATACTTAGAAGATGAACTGCAGGCCTGCCTCAGTGCATGGTGGCATGCTGTGCCAGTGACCTGGTTTTGATGAGTGTATTCTTACTTCCTCAGCAAGCAAGAGCCAAGGGACCTTCTCTTAGTGAGAAATGAAGTGTATTTATTGGTGAGAGTCTTCAAACTGTGAGATAGTTAAGTATTGTATTTGGGTACCAAAATTTTGGTAGTGGTAAAGGCTACAGAAATGGTTGCAAATGTTTGGCTTTGGAGCGAAGGGTGGACTAGACCAATCCTTTTAGTTTATATAAAAAGGCTTTTTTTAGAAGCAGGAGGGTATTTGGAGGCAGTGGCCACATTCTCATTTTGGTTTGGGAAGTGTAGAGAGCATCTTGAATACTTTGTCTTTTGCTTCTCTGGAGTGACGATCACAGTCTCCTCTCTGGTCATCTTGATACAGCTGAGCAGGCTGGCAAGAGAAACTACCCAGGAACCTTCATTTCCAGCCAAGAAAAGGGCGGCGGGGGAGATATGTAAGACCTTCATTTGATGGCAGGTTTTGGTAAGTTTGGTAAGGCAGGTTCCAGTTGATTAGGGTAGATTGCACAAGGCAGGAGAGAGATTTCAGTTTGCTGTGCCAAAATACATGAGGAATTTGGGTTACAACACAGGGAGGTGAAAGTCCCCACTCAGAATGCTCAGACACACGATATGGCACGATCCAGTTCACCTACAAACAGCCCAGTGCAGGTCTGTGAGGTGGGTGATATGGATCCATTGCACTTTGTCCTGAGTCAGAGCAATACTCCTTTCATTCTTCAAATTCCTGAACTGTTCACCTTTCCCCACCTAGCTCTTAGCAGAGAAAATGTTGCAAACACAGCAGGAGATGCTGCAAACATCAAGGTATTGTAAAGGCCTGACTAGAGGTTTTTAGTTGGGAGAGAAGAGCAGTTCCATACCGCAGGATAGACTGGCCTTCCTGAAAATGGGCTGTAGCATTAGGAATCTCAATTTTGTCTGTTTGGGAATAGTGAAGAGTGGCAGAGGTGTTACAGGAAGAAAAACAATGTTGTGATCTCTAGTGAGGAGTGGCTGCCAAACCTGTATGTTTCTAAAGGAAGAGCTCTCCCAGTATCTTTAGATGCAAAAACTGGGCTTTAAAAAGGTAGAGCTTACAGACACTGGGGCAGATCAAGCTGTGCAGTTGCAGGAGACAAAAGCCTAATCTGGAGTGAATGTTCCAGCTTTTTGAAGGGTGTCACGGAAATATTTTGTAGCGCGTGCAAGTGAGAAATTCATGGAAAGGGAGAGTTATTCCACATGTTGGAGGGTGTGGGTAAAATTCAGGAAGTGGTCTTTTAAAATTCCCTTTTAAGGAGCAGTGTACATATGATACAACAGTGCACAGAAACCAGCCATGACCACAAACAGAGCAGAAGTTAGGTTTCTTGAGGATTCAGGGAGGGAGGCTAGTTTAATTTCATTTTGGATAATTTAAGACATTGAATACAAAAATAAGTTTTAAAAATATTTTGAGACATTTATGAAAAAAGAGTATGTTTTTGTTAAACATAACAATGAAGGATTTGGGCTGGAAATTAAAGAGCCGTGCAAACAAAAGCAAAACATAGTGCTTGGGGTTTTTCTCTTCTTCTGTGGTCAATCTGCAGAGTGTCTTTTGTGTCTTGATTATTATTTTCAAACCAAAGTGGCTGTGGGAGGCAAGTTCAATGCTATTCACAGCTCTGCTCATTTTTGGCTGGAAGAAATGGTAACCAAAAGGTAGGAGCAATGGAGGGGGGAGTGCTTTCTCCATATTTTGTTCTTCTCCAGAGCTGTACCTATTGAACATGATCCACATTGTACCAAAGTGTGTTCAGAGTTACCCAGTTCTGGCAAGGCTGTTGGAGTAGCAGTGTCCCAACACAGGCAGGAAGGTCCGTGTTGAAGCCTCCTGGCCCAACACATATTTCTGCCTTTAGAGCAGTGCAGGTTCAGATCCAGGCTTTCAGATGATCTTCTCCATTGGCCTCTTGGGGTTTCCTGGGTTTGGATGCAGCTCTCATACAATGGCTAACACTTGCTCTCCCCCCCTACAGGGTTTTGGCTGGTGTGGACCATCATCATCATCCTCAGCTGCTGTTGTGTTTGCCATCACCGCCGCACCAAGCACCGTCTCCAGGCCCAGCAGCGGCAGCACGAGATCAACCTGATCGCTTACCGGGAGGCCCATAACTACTCGGCCCTGCCCTTTTATTTCCGTATGTACTTCACTCTGCTTTGCCTGGAGACCGTGGGGAGCATGGCAGCAGCGAGTTTCCTGGGTTGGGTGCAAGGAGGGAGCAGTAGTTGGACTCAGCAAGAGGCTGTGGGCAGCTTTGCTGCCTAACCGTGGCATGTAGGGAGGAGGTGGTGTTGGATGCGTTTGAAACCCCTTGAGTCTGGAGTTGGACCACACCAACTGCAGCACCTTTACACCCTCCCCTGAGAGTGTGATGATTCCCTTGGTGTTTCTCTGCAAAGGTTCTTAAAATACCTCATTCAGGACTTTGTGGATGTTCCTCCTTTCCAGCCTGGACTTGCTGCTGGTGGGACTGAGATGTGAGAAGTGGCTTCAGAAAATTTGGTCACACAGACTGGGAGAAAGTGGAGTCTCAGCAGAGACTGTGCTAGCTCCCACCCTGTGCTGTGGCTCCCAGGCCATACTGCTGGTGAGCAGCCCTAGGACTTTGCATGAAGGAGCTGTTGCCCACAACTCAGGGAAAGTACAATTACTTTGTGCTCTCCTTGTGTTCTGCTACCCTGTGCTATAACAGCAAGTCTCTTTCTGACTGGAGGTACCACAGCCGAGTTTCCTCTGACAGACTGCTGAATTGCATGTTTTTGCTTTTCTTGTTAAACTCTGGCAGTCACCTCAGAAATCATCCCCAGCAGCCTTTTCCTCCCCAGCCCCAGGGATATGCAATTGTACATGGAAAATTGCAGTGCTATCCTTAAATGCTTCCAGTTTTTAAGTACATTCTGTCTATATAGACTAGTTCGTTGCCTCTTAAGAAATAAACAAAATTTTTCATGGATTTGAAAGGCTGTAAGTACAATAAGCCGAACTCTTTTGCCAGTACTGCCAATTTATTCTGACTGCACCAGAAGAATTGAATCCAGCATTAAAAGAGCAACCAAAAGCCAGGATCTCCAAGTTCCGTGTAACTGCTCATGTCTCTTCATATTTGCACAAAGCTTTGTGAGATGAAATCTTTGCTCTTGAAAGTCGAGATTTGGCTGAGAAGGCAGTGTTGCAGAGGGCTGGGGAGTTGTTCCTTCCAGCCAACACAGGCCACTCCCAGTGTGGTTTATGGGGCTTTATTGGGGTGCATGGTCCAGGGAGGTTTGCTTGGTAAGCATAGAGAGAGCCAGGAGATCAGGCTGCTGTTCCCAGTTGTGTGCATCTCCTCCTGTAATGGTGCCCCTCCTGTGCCATGTTTGCTGCTTCTCTAAAACATGACATGCCTCACCTGGGGAACGTTCTGGCACCCCTTTGTAGGGCCCGTTGTGCTGTTCAGTGGGAAGGTGCTGATAGGTGACAGATGCCATACCGACCTGTATTAGTGACTCGTTTCCTGAGATAAGCTGCTCCTGAAATAGCTTCTCCTCCTTGCCTCCCACTTCCAGGGTTTTTGCCAAACTACTTGCTACCTCCCTATGAGGAAGTGGTGAACCGACCGCCGACCCCCCCGCCCCCGTACAGTGCCTTACATCAGCAGTGCGTCCCAGCAGGCAGCAGTAGCACAATCCCGGACACGCCCAGGACCCTGCAGCCAGCACAGAGCAGCTCTGCAGCACCCAGCAGCAATAACAGCAGTACTGACAGCACCGCGGTGCCCGGCCACGGGGACCCCGAGCCCTCCACCACCGTGCTGGGCGAGAGAGCCATCGCCAAAATGCAAAGCGTCGAGCCCGGCAGTACCAGCACGGGAGCCGAGCTAGTGGAGAGGGCCGGTCCCGATAAGGATACGGAGTGCAAGGAGGAACTGCTGAAAGGTTACAGCTCTGAGAGCTTAGAGCAGAGCAGCGCCATTCCCGACGCCAAGGACAAGACGCCGGGCAGGCAGCGCCGTTTCACCGGCGACTCGGGCATAGAAGTCTGCGTATGCAACCGGGGTCATCACAACGATGACTTCAAGGAGTTTGACGGGCTCATCGATGACGCTCTGGACGGGCCCCTGGACTTCTGCGACAGCTGCAGCGGCCACCCCCACGGGGACGAGGAGGAAGGGCTTTTCGGTGCCGCGGAGGAGCAGCACCGCGAACACGGCCACCACCACCTGCCCCGGCAGCCGGTGTGTGTACTCTTGAACACAATAAATGAGCAGGACTCTCCAAACTCTTGTACCAGTAACTCCCCCAGCTAAGGTGGCAGAGTGGAAGGGAGAATCGGGGGAAAAAAAATAAAAATGGAATAAGAGGATTAAAACTTTAATAGGAGGAAAAGGTGATACAACCGGGTGTTTTTTTGTTTCTTTTTCTTTCTCCCCTCCAGTATAATATGGGGACTAGTCCTCAAAGGCCCGGCTTGTGGGGGACGGGTCACTCTGGGTTTTGTTAATCGTATCTGCCCTACTCCATGGAGTAGGGACTGATGTTTCTCAATGAGACCTTCTAAAAAATGGAATTTTTCCAATGGTGATTTTGGTGATGGTTATTATGAGTTTGTTGGTTTTAGTTTTCCGAAACACTGCTTTATCTTGCAATCAGTAAAACTCAGCAAATCTCACCCTGGGAGGATACCAGATCACCATAAGGCTTCAACCTCCAGGTGTCTTCCCAGAAGCGAGCAGCTTCTGACAGTGCCGGCAGTCAGTAGCCCAAGAGTTCTGGTTTTGATATAGTGCTCTTGAGGCATTGGGGATTTCTTTCCATCTTTTTTCCTTCGGTTTTTTTTTTTTTTTTTTTTTTTTTCCTTTTTTTTTTTTTTTTTTTTCTTTCCTGATGTTAAGTTTCCCTGAAGCTGATGAATGCCCAAACACATCAGCCCTATAATCTCTGGTGCTTCAGTGTTTAAGACAGCAGGTAGGAAATTTCCCACTTGAAGCTGGTGACTGAAGGACCAGTTTCTTCTAGAAGGTGTGTTAGTCTACCTTAGGCAGTTTGAAAAGAAAAGGTTTGCAGAAATTTGCCTTTATGTGTCATTTTTAAAGACAAGTGTGTTCCTTCAATGCCTCCAAGAGCACAGTTAGCAGTAGAATCCAGGCAGCTGGGCTGCCTTCCAAGTACTGTGGTCTCCGAATGACCTTTTCCCAGTGCGCTGCAAAAGGGCTTGGCTTTATTTTTGTCCTTTTTTTTGCACCCCGATAGCAGCGCACTGGAGTTCAGATGACAAAAGAACAGGGCTCTCCTTGGCCAGCGTGCCTTCAAGCTTCAGTGATGCATGTTGAACAAATGGAGACGAGACCTCCGTCCATTGCAAAAGGGATGATTTACCATGTAGATGTGGAAGACCTGTGCAGTATTTTTTTTTATCCAAAAGTTTGGTGCGATTCTAATAATGACCACTTAAAGAAATGAATGTTTTGTTTTTTTTCTCTTTCTTTTCGGTTTTTTTTTTTTTTTTTTTTTTTTTAATAGTGGCAACTGGCTACTGTATAATGTCTGTGAGCGTGTGTGTGTGACTGCAATCCATGCATGCGAGTCCTACTGGTAATATGAAAACCTGCTGTAAGACTGCAAGAAAATTTACTGTAGCTTTGCTTTAATAAACAGTAGAGATTTTTTTAGTAACAACCTGAAGGAAGAAAAAAAAGAAAAAAAAAAAAGGAAGAGCTGAAACTAACATTCCCTAGAGTGCTCATGTGGAAGAGAGCACTGTTCAGACTGTATAACTTTTTGGGATTTCTCCCCGTCCCTTTTAAATATGGTCATCCAGATCATTACTGTTATGGGGAAAAAAACATTGAAACCTGAACTCGGACATACTCAGATGTGATTAATTGAAAACCAAAATCAGTTTTAAATAAGGTGGAAACCAAAATATAATGCCTTTTCTGATATCTCGTCCATGTGTATGTGTATCATTTTGTGAGCTAAGAACAAGATTTGTCTTTAGTTTTTGGATTTGTTTTGTTGTTCTACCTGGAGGTGTGTTGGCACTGTGCTGGCTTCAGAGCAAGGGAAGTGGTGCTTATGCCAGCGTTTTACCTGCACGTTTGAGGGGGGCACTTTTACCTTACAAGGTTTGGAAGAATCTCACTCCTTTGCTCATCATGGCCTTTCTCTTCCCTGAGAACAGCTGATAAAGACAGCTCTTCAGTTTGTGTCTTAGGGTGCTCTTAACAATGAAGGACTTTGATTTGGCTTCAAGAGACCTCATTCCTGCATGTCTGGAGCCTGGATGCCTGGATGAGTGGTAACAAAGAGGCTGCCTGGGGACTGGTCACTTCCAGCCATGTACACTGACCGCATGTATCTTTTGAGAAGAGAATTAAAGATCCCCAGTGCCACCCCCAGGAATTCTGTACGTATTGGCACCTGGTTTTGTTCCTCACACCACAGAGGAAGCTAAAAAAATCACATCAGTCTGTAAGGAATGGGGTTTACTGCTGTAAATCCTGGGGATGGCCCTGTGCCAGTGGGAGACCCTTTGCCAACATTTCTTTTGGCATAAGACGGAAATCTCCATATTTGCTTTCCAGCCATTCCACTAAGGGCAGGGGAATCCTCTGGACATGGAGGTAAGTACCAGTAAGCCGAGCTGATGTTTCTAATTTTAAAAAGGAAGAAGCAGCTGTGGGCCTCTTTTATGACTCCTGGAGGGTTTTTTGGCATTTTAGAGACCATAAAGAAGTAAATGGGGCACAAACCATGTCTCTTCAGCTCACAAGTGCCTGAGGAGCAGGACTGTTACTGGCTTTTAGTGCTTTAGGGTTTTAGACCTGCAGCCAAGGGGCAGCTGATATGGGGAGAAGGAGTGGTGCAGGGCAGGACATGGGGCATGTGAGCTCCTTGGATATACCCCGGCTGCTGCCTCTTCAGGCAGGCAGAGGACTCCCAAAGCTCCAGCTTTGGAGCTTTAGAAGGGTGCTCGATGCTCACATGTATCCCCATGTAGGAAACCAACAGGGCTCAAAGAGAGCTCTTACCCAAATGCACACTGTAAAATGCTGGAGGTGTGAGGACGCGGGCAGATGTGCATCTCCAACACTGGAACACCAAAACCCACCTGTTCCCAACTATAAGGGGTGTTTTTGGGGAGTCATGAATATGTCATTTCAAAACTGAGTTGCAATAATGCAGCAGGTTTGACAGCAAATTGGTGTCAATCCACTGCTCACTGTTCTGCTTTACAATGTGCTCTAGCTGTGGCTGCCGGTACTCCTTGCAGTCTGTTTTTGCTGGAGTCCGTGGCAGTGCGGAGCTGCTTACACAGAATGTTTTCAGCCACTGGGGCTGGCTCCGGGGGTGAGGACCCAGCAGGTGTCCTGGTGGGCTGGGGTTGTGTTGCCTGAGGACAGGTGAAGAGCACAGTGTGGTGGCTCAGTGAGAGTGTCCCCTGGGCACAACTGGGCCTCCTGGGATCAGTGGGTACTGCAGCATCTCCTTGGTATTCCTAAGGGACTCTTGAGCTCTCTGATGATGCACACTCCTCATCAGGGAGCACTGGTGTGATCTTCTTGCCACATATCATTGCATGTTTATACAACCCTGTGGATGGGTGTTGGCTGAAGATGGAGGAGGAGGGAATTGTGTCTTGATGCTTGCTGGCAGCCCACTCTTAGAGCTTTGCCTGCCTAACTGGAGGCTAAGGAAAGCTGAGGTGCAGTTAAGCCTCTGTGTTACACAGTCCTCAAAAGCTTCCTGGGGCAAGAAGCCTGGAGAGAAGCAAAATGAAGGGGCTCCATTGCCAGCATGAAGCTGTTCTGCCGAGCGATGGGAGCTTTGGGCTCCCTGGGCACCCCTCACCACTCGGGGACGTGAGTCAGTGGTGAGAGCCTGGGCTGTGCTCGCTTCCTGCTCTGCACAGCCTGGGCTCCCACAGCTGTATCTCCTCTGGTTCTGTGCATGCCCTGGCTGGGCTCATCCCAGCCTGATCTGCTCCCGGCAGAGTTTGGCAGGGAGCTGGGGCAGTCCAGCTCCGATGAGTAAACTCCTTTGCTGTCCTGAATCGGTGGTTCTCCCTGAAGGCTGCTCCACCCCCCCCCCACC
>VYZQ01048784.1:0-20367 GCA_013400655.1 Mystacornis crossleyi | reverse complement strand
TTTTTTTTTGTGGGAGCACTCAGTATCTTCAGACAGGTTCTGATGAACATAATTTTTCATGATGTAATATCTTCAAATTTATTTAAAATAAAGAATAGTATAGATTACAAAAATTCTGATCTAAGTTAAGCACTGATTTTGGTAAATGATAATAATTCTATGAGATGCAATTTAACAGGGAAGGCCCACAATATTGAAACTGCATATACATCTGAGAACTTCAAATTCTGGGAAGGAGTCTTCTGCCTAACTTCTTAAAAAGTCTGCTACACTGTGACAGCTCAAAAAAAGGGCACCTTCCTCTCTACCCAGCCTTTCTTCCATTACTACTAGCCCAATACTTATACAAAGGCTGATAATAGTATAACTTTTTCCATTGTATGAATTATAACAAAGACACGAGTATAAAACACAATGACTGCGTGAAGGCCTATAATGGTAGTGCCAGAAAACAAACAAAAGTAAAAAAACCAAGCAAACAAACTCCCCCACAAAAAAACCCCAAACAAAACCACCCCAAAAAACCCCACTTCAAAAACAAAACCAAAAAAGCAAACAAGTGTATTGGTAAGATATTTTAAAAAGTACATCAGTCCTTATCAGCAAATAACAGGCTTAGACTCTCTTTTCTAGCTGTAGTCAGTAGACAACACTGCTCTTTTGCTAACCTAAGTACAGGAAAAACTTTAGACAAGTAAAACAATTAATAGCTGACTTCAAATATGAGTAAGCTGTATTAGAATAGTTCAGAGGAATTCAATTTAACATTTAATCCAGACTAATTCACCTGGCTCCCATTACCATTAGCAAATTACTGTATAAAGCTTTTGCTTACAAAAAGATAAGTTAGTTCCTTTAGACTCTGAAGAAAAACCATTCATCATAAAGGGGACTGCAAACTTAATAAAACCTATTCTATTAAACGATAACATTATAATGTGCTTGCTGCAACACGTATTTCTCCATGTAGGAGAAGGTTCTCACAAGGCAGAGCTGTTTTCACCTCTGAGAGCAGACTGATAATTAATCTGAATCATTTTGTCCTATTCTGGGCTTCATATCTGTTTTCATCCTTGTGCTTCAGTATTGCTGGAATGAGAACAGCTGTGAATGGGCATGTTACTATCAGCATGTTCTCTGAAGGATCTGGACATGGCCTGATGGCAGCCTGAACAGGACAGCTCTCACTCTGAAAAAGGAAAACCGATGATTTCATAAATCTTCTGCCAGTATTCAGCCCCTTATTTTCAGTGACAGTTTCCATCATCTGTCTCTGAATTCTATCTTCTTCATTTAATAAAAATATATTCAAAGGGAGTGTAAGCCGCAGATGAAGTTACATTTAGTAACTGCTTTTTTATTTTCCCCCCAACATACAAGTTTACATTTTATGCAGAGGTTAAATTGTGTTACCACTTCTGAAATCACATCATGTGCAGTAACTAAAATAGTCATCTGTCCTCCTCCAGGCTCTAGCTTGCTATACTCCAAAGAAGGTGAAAGTTCAGAAAAAGAAGGCAAAAAATTATTTTAAGCTGCCTTAATCTCCCTTACGGTTCAGACACTCAGGAAGAAGTCATCTTTGTTGTGAACTACATTTCCAAGTTACCAACAGGCAGGTTTGCACATTAAGAAAGCACTGCACCAAGAACTGTTTACCTCTTGTTCCATATCCAAGACAAGAATTCCTATAAAGCTGTAGAAGGGGAATAACATACCAGATCTGTGCACATCAAATGCTGAAAAAAATGGGAATTCCTATAAATATCATTTTAACAACAAATGTTTTCTGTACCTAACAATAAAGAAACAGGTAAATTGGAATCTACTACTTTATTTTGACCCTTGCTAAGTCATTTTCTGATAAAAGGTTCCATCCAAAACTTCCTATCTTGAAAGAAAGTGGAGAATATGGACTGCAGGATCACAAAGAAGAAGTCATAGTTAAAAATAAGCTGCAACAAAATGACAAACACAAGTTGTAGTTTTCATGGGGTTTAACTGACAGAGCATCCAGTGCATTTATTTAGGATGCACTCTAGTGGACACATGTATAACAAAATCAAACAAAGATACAAATAGTATGAAAATAGTATTAAAAATGAAAGCAACATGTCATTAGAATTATTTTTCTAGCATGTTTTAAAATAGTATCTTACATTTTGAAGGCTGTATGAAGGTTGAAATTTTCATGGTCAACATGACTGGACATTAACTGTATATGGACATGAGTTACCAATTTTTGAAAATGTTAATCTAAACATTAAGAATCATTTATACGTATTGGTTTAAAAGAGAAACTCATTCTGTTTATCCAGTTACTACATCCCTTTAGAGATTGTCACCAGAAGCTTCTGTGCATGCAGTGTTAACAGGTGTAATTACAACTGTGGTATCAAAGCGTGTCCTTAAATGATTCTATTGTAACTGTTACTAATAAATATAATCATAAACTGTGTCAAAATCTGTTTCCTGGAACATCAGCCACAAGGATGTATTCATGCCACAGGAAAGGTTTTGACTATCACAGAAATTGCAAATCTGTACCAATCAGAATAACTGTAGATAGCAAAGCCTGACCACCTAGGCACAAAAGTAGTTCCATTTTTCATTACTCTAAAAGTTACACAAACATTTCCAAGTATTTACACCTGGTAAGTGACATTTTCCTCTTTAGATATAAAGGATGCTCATATGAGATTTGGTTATTAACAGCATCCAAAAAGCAGTGTACCAATAAAATGGGCAGAGTTTTTTTTCAATAAATGCACTTTATCTTTAAGGAAAAAAAAAATATATATATATTAGTATAGGAAAAATCAGTCGTGCTTTTGTTTTTAAAAATTGATAAGATTATTCTTAGTGTTGATTTTACATGATGAAAACAAGTTATTCGGAGCAGGAAAACCTTTATTATGTGATTAACCTTTGTCTGTTGGGTGTATAGATATTTTTAACAGTTTGCCAAGGATAGCAAACTCCTTAGAGTCAGTGATACTATAAAAAAATTGAAGTGAAATTATCAGAAACATCTCTTTCATCCCAAAACTGAAGAATGCAGTGAATTCATTAATTATGCGCTGATTTTGTAATGAAAGGTATTTTCATTACACAATATCAGCCATGCCCAACTAATCTGTATTAGAAGACAAAGGTACATTTTACTGAAGAAGTGCAGGATTTCTTAATGCTGATATCTTTTCCATTTATAATGAACAGATACAGAACACTCTTGACAACCTATACCAAGATACCAGTGACTACAAATATCTTTTCTTATAAAAATGCATCTTTAGGATTATAAAACTTATTTTTATAGATAACTATGGATAGAGATAAATATTCTTCCAGATTTTTAGAAGTGAAGTTTTGAGATATAATAATGGTATTTAGTGGACAACACAGATTTAATTTTATGATTTAAAATTTCAAGAAAAATGCAGCAAAGACTTAAAAATTTGACTACTCATGAAGATATGAAGACACTTGCAGCTCACCTAGTACCACACAATACCTAAAAAAAGGTTCTAATAAAGCCTAGAGAAAACACCTTGTGTTACAAAGACCACCTTATGATTTTGAAGAGACAAGATTTTCTACTACATCTGTCTACTGAGTCAGTTAAATTTATCTCTTCCAAATATATTTGGGAAATCTTCTGATTGGATTTTTGCACCAAGTCTGATGTGCAGAACACTCTCTCCATCTTTTAATCTGTAGAGCATTCCCTTTTTCTAACAAAAACCATTCAAATTCTTGGAAAATCACTTACAATAATATTTTATTCTTTTATTTATTTTATTCTGTAATACTAATTCAGCTTATCCTATTGTAGCATCTGTCTTCAAATAATATTGACAGATTAGTTATATTTGTATTTATTATGGTTGCTTTGATACGCAATAAGTAGAAAATATACTTGCTGCTTTCATTTCAACTGCAGTTTTCTTCCTTCAAGTTAGCCATGCTACCTACAATAGTTTAAGAACAAAAAGGAAGAATCAGTGTCAGAATTAACAGAGTTTATACAAACGCCTTGAAAACAGACACTAGAGAAATGGGTATGTAAATCAGTTCTATTTATAAAATATGTAAATCAAGATACTAAACATCAGGATCAGCAAGTAATGAGTAGAAAATATTTTTACTGCTTTCAGGTTAGTTGGTACTTTCTTCTTCTGTTACTGTAAAGAGATCTGTTTGACTCTGAAAAACAACAACAAAAAAATTCTATCACTTACCAGCATTCACTGAACTTTGTAAAAAGGAAAATAGGAAAAAACTGCCCGGGATAGACAAGTGGGTACTTATTGGTATAACCATGTATTGTTCCATTCAGTGGAATACAATGAATGTCATCACCAGACTTCTATTATAAAATCCAGTGAATTTGCATGAAGCACTGTGATTCTGAGGGCAGAGTCAATAGTACAATACATATCTTATTTTATCAATCTGTTCCTAATTTGTAGCAAACAAATATCTCTGTAAAACCCAAAATTACATCCTCAAAAGCCAATGTAACCTAACGCCTTTAGGCATGAAAGTTTGGCACGTGTAGGTAGCAGCAGGTACTACTTACTACTCATTGTCACTTCTGGTTTTGCAATTTGCTTATTAAAGAACTCATAAAATATGCCAAAGCCTCAAGAATATTTTTAATATGTAATTATCAGAAAATTATAAAAATTGGGGCTTTATGAGATCTTGCATACTCATCTGATTTACCTCAGTGGAAAAAACACCTGTGAAAACCTGACCCTAAGAACAATCGTAAGTATTTTCATAAATCTATTCAGAGAACACCTACAAAAGAGGCTGTTATTAAAGTAACCTTAAGTATAAAGCATATTAATATCACCACATAAATTCTGAGCTAGAATTACACTACTGATGCCAGAAATGAAGTGATTTAGTCAGAAATGAAGTGATTTAGCACACGTTGTATATAACTGTTCACACAGCACAGGAAGGCTGCCTCCTCTCTGAGTATATTCATGCTTTAGTCAGTAACATATCTGAATACAAAAGGGTGTTTCAAGTCTTGAGGATTTAGTCAGCCAGCACCACAGATCCTTTTAGAATGGCTTAACTCCTACCAGAATGCAGCTATGGGAGTTTGGAGGTTGTGGCCAGAATACCATCTCAAAACCCCAGGGGAGAGCCACCAAGAGTTTTAACCTTTTGATACATTAGCACAGGAAAGCAAATTTGTAAGAATCAGTCATTTATAATCTCTTTCTAAATACTTACCTGTTCACTCTCATCTGGCTCCTCATCATTGGACGAAGTAGGTGTTCCAGGTCTATCTGTAACTTCAGCTATTGCCTTTTCATTTTCCTGGTAATGGTAATGAAAACCAGTTTTCAGTTAAAATGTCCCATGCCATGAAATCATATTTCAGGTGTGTTAAAATGACATTACATATTAATATAAAGAGAATACTTTAGATAAATGCTATAGAAATTTAGTAGTATGGGAATATGGTCATAGTATGCTTAACCCTATTTTTATCTTTTTTTTTTAATTAACAGCAATTTAAAATTTCTACATATGCATTTCTTCTGTCATTTTCATACTCTCATCTTCCTACAATTATGTCTTGTCAGTGTTTTAAGAGAGCGCTCTAACAATTTAGATATTTCTAAAATACCCTGTGCTCCACATAAATTTAAGAAATATGCACTTTTAAAAGCTTTAGGGAGATAAACATGCCAATTATCCATTATCTTTCTACTGAAGCAGTATTAAAAGACCATAAACATGGATATTTGTACGCACACTTATGTTCGTATAAATTCCCATACACCAGGAAGATATCAGAAGTCAGAGGCATTGCAATTCCAAACCACAGCTCCTTTTCCAGGTACAGTAAATGGACTTTGTACTAACACCCTGCAAAACACTACTGTCTTGATACTTTAATTATGTAAATTAAAAATTATTTAATTTTTAATTATTATTATTCAATTATTACTGAATTGTTTTAAATTAAACTAGTTATTTATGCTTATTTTATAAAACTTTCTAATAAATACCATCAAGGAATGTGGAAGCATCAGCTAAGCTGAGTTTATGCTGGATTTTTAAAATAAATTTATTTTCTGTGCTGGGTGGAATTCAAGTCTAAAACCCAGACAGCAGAAGCCATGTGTTAGACAATTCCCCCCAACTACACTCCTGTTTCTTTAATTATGTGTTAGTTCAACACCCATGGGCTTCTGCTTTATGTTTTGTAATTGATGCCTGCATCTGGAAAAAATGGCTGATTAATGGTATTTTCAAACCACCAACTAAGCATTGGCTTAAACCTCTTGATCTTCCTGCTGCAACTGCATTTCAGCTTCTTTATTCTGCAGTTCCAGCTCCGCAAGTTTTTTTTGCAACTCCAACTCCTCACGTTCTTTCTCCAACTGAGCCTGCAATCAGTTTAAAAAAGGACAAATTAGAAAGAAATAAACCCCACATTTATCTTTTTCACCACATTGTTTACAGTGTATTTCATAATTAAAATCATAATTAAAAAGTAAGCATAAAACATAACTGCTATGTTATGTTAATAACAAAGTCCTTTCAGTATCATCTGGCTCAACATTTTCAAAGTTTTGAGACTCTTATGGATAAAAAGGTTTTACTACCAAGAGGGAGAAGAAACAGTTAACTGAAGTTAGTGTGCACACTTCAGATACTGTCTCATGAGACAGGCTCTATATCAGTCTGTATTAGTTGTCTCCTATCCTTTGGATTAAGGTCTTTGATACTTTGTGTAACATCTAGAACAGATGGATGAATCAATATAGAATCGAATCTACAGAAAAATTTGGCAAGCAATGGGATTAACATTAATCATGTCCATCAGCAACCTTTAGTATTTACAATTGGAAATGTCTAACAGGAAGTGTTTATTAATTGTGAACATAAATCCTATTACATCAAAACTTCAGAAACTGCATGATCTAAGTATTTACATTCACCAACACTAGAGAATACTGTTTGCTCTTGCATTTTATGAGTATTTACAATCTTGGTCATAGTTTTCTATTTCTTTTTGGTACATAAAATCAAAACTTACCCGAGTATTTAACCACAGCCAAAACTGAGTGAGGTTAAAAAAAAAAATGCATCTAATGTGAGTATTGTTCAACATCTTTCATATGGCTTATGTGAAATGATTTATTTAATTCTTTGTGAATTATTTCTAGACACAATCTTGTTATTTTCATTTATTATTTTACATCACTCATGAAACCCTTAAGCACATTACTTTTGGTTTGCAAATTAGTAAATTCCAAATTTTAAAAGTGCAAGTGAAATAAAATGAATGCATCTTACACTAGAGCTGGGCTTAATGTGATCAGCATAAATTTAAAATTAAGCTTTTGATTTTAACACCATGAAAGTCAGCCATACCAAAAAAATCCAGCCAGATCACATCAACATCACCACAGCAACACTGAGTTCACATGACTGCTTTATAAAAAATGGCTAGAAAGACAGATATTGTATTTATTTCTCATATTATAAGATCAAACATTATTTTCAGTCACTTCTCACAGAAGTCCTACATTGGCTGCTTTTTACCTTAACAATCTTCATTCTTTTAGTAACATTTTACTGCCTAGCATGTAAGTTTTCCCACCCATGAGGTAATAATTTCCTTTACTCAGAAAAGTGAGATTAAAATACTTGCTTTATGTCACCTTTATCAAAATCATTATACAGCTATTAGAAGTACACAAAGAGCTCCAAGATGCCACAGCACCATATGCTGCTTAGAATTATCTATTAGTAAGTAATAAAAACCTGACGTTCTTCTTCAAGTTTCCATTGCTCTTCTTCCTGGATTTTTAACCTTTCAAGTTCTGCTATGGCTGCCTCCCGTTCTTTTTCCAGCTCAGCTCTCTCCAGCATTCTCTATTTCAGAGGTAACACAGAATCAATTAAACATAAAAGTGAAAGATATATTAAATAGCATCAATTATATTGTAGCAATCTTTTTTTGCCTAAGTGGGATCCACCTTTTTTTCTTCATCTAAGTTTCTTCTGTAATTGTAAATCCAGTGTGCAAGATACTCTATGGGATCTGCTGGCCGATGCTCTACAACCTCTGCCAGTCCCTTCTTCAAGCAACTTCCCAGGCATTGCTTCAGATACTGAGACTCCATCCAAATCAACTGACAATAAACACACAGATATTACACATCAATGTCAGAATTAAGTTAGGGGGTTTAAAAATTTTTGCTTCAGGCATCAAACACTGACTACAACATTACTTTTTACTAAGCTTGCAATTTATACAAGAAAGTTATTTAATAGTGTTTTAGTTCTTAAAAGATCCAGTGACAGGTCAGTTATACCAATCACTGCAGAAAAAAATGCTCAAACCCCACCTTACTGTTTGGAGATGTAGAATTCATAAGCTACTTGGAAATATGCTACTAATTCAAGATCTGCATGACAACAACAACAAAAAAACCCCTGAAAACGACAACAGGACATAGAAAACTTCTACACAGATATTCGAAGAACAAGCAAGTAGTTTTGAGAACGATTAGAGGAGATTTTAGTTTGAACTGTCAAAGCTACCTTTAAGACACCTATGCAAGGCAAGGGCCCGAAGCACTCGCTCCTTAGTTAGGAAAGGCACAGATCTTTGTGCACACACTCTACTAGCCCAGTTAAAGTAGACACAACCCTTTCTTTGCTGTCAAGGGGCCTGAATCCGTGTGGGCCAGCCGTGGCCCGGCGGGGCAGAAGGCCCGGGCACTTGGCACAGCAGCGAATCCTGTCCCACCCTCGGCGTTCGCGGCGGCTCCGGGGTGACCTTACTGGTGCCGACCCTCTTAACCCGGAGCCTCCCCCGCGACCTCTGTCCCCGGGCTCCATTTAAGCACACGCTGGGTCTCTTCCGTTCCTCTACGCTCCAGGCGGGGCGGGCCGGGTCCTTATCCCTACCCCTGGTGTTCGGAACCCTGGGCGGACCTGGCACCTCACCCCGCCTCGCCCCGCGCTCCGCGACGGTCACTGGCACCCGGTGCCGTCCCTGCCCTGCTTCTGGCGCCGCGGGGCTGCGCTGTAGCCGCTCGCCTTCCCTCGAAGAGCAGTCCCGCTCCGGCTCCTCCCCGGCAGCAGCTCCCACAGCCCCGGGACGGCAGCCCCCGGCCCGCCCCGCTCCTACGCCCGGCCCCGGCCCCGGCCCCGCGGCTGAGGCCCCGCCCGAACGCGCGGGGTTGCCCCGCAACAGCGCCGCCAGCGCAGAGGGCCCCAGCGCCGCCCGCAGGAAGCGATGGGAGGGATAAAGTTGGGAAAGGTCACTGGTGGCACAAAACAGGGAGAAGGGGCCGAGACCTCAGAGGGTTATGTGGCCCTTGAGAGAGACCTCGACAGGCTGGAGAGATGGGCAGAGAAGAATCTGAAATTTAATAAGGGCAAATGGAGGGTCCTGCACCTGGGAAGGAATAACCCCGAGCACCGGGAGAAGCTGGGCGCTCAGCTGCTGGGGAGCAGCTCTGTGGAGAAGGACCTGGCGGTCCTGGTGGACAACAAGCTGTCCATGAGCCAGCAGTGCCCTCGTGGCCAGGAAGGCCAATGATATCCTGGGGTGCATGAGGAAGAGCATTGCCAGCAGGTCAAGGGAGGTGATTCTGCCCCTCTGCTCAGCCCTGGCGAGGCTCTACCTGGAGCGCTGTGTCCAGTTCTGGGCGTCCCAGTACAAGAAGGACATGGAGATCCTGGAGTGGGTCCAGCAGAGGCCTATGAGGATGATTAAGGGACAGGGGCATGTCTCTTACAGGGAAAGGCTGAGAGGGCTGAGCCTGCTTAGCATTCAGAAGAGATGATTGATAGGGGGACCTCATTAATATGGATAAATACCTAAAGGGGAGGTGCCAAGCTCTGCTCTGTGGTGCCAACCACCAGGACACCAGGCAATGGGCAGAAACTGATGCATAGGAAGTTCCAACTAAACACGAGGCAGAACTTCCTTACTGTGTGCAGGTGACCACACACTGGAACAGATTGCCCAGAGAGGTTGTGGAATATCTCTGTCTAGAGATATTAAGTGTCTGGATACAGTTCTATGCAATGTGCTCTAGGACGAACCTGCTTGGACTAGATGCCCCACTGTGATCCTTCCCAACTGTTTTACTGCTATCTCTCTGTGAGCACTTTCCCTTCACAACTGACGTGATCTTTTCACCTCCCTGCCAAAATCCTCGGCTGACACTCACCTCAAATTTGACCAGCTGTTTCTTCTACTGTCAGCTTCTAATGGGGTATTAAAAATCCCTGCAAATAACTGCAGCTGGAAGAATTAACTCCGTGTGTTTATTAATTCCGACCGTTGAGTGCACTAACACTATCTTGGCCGCTCCCTGGCAGAAAAGGAAGGCTGCAGAAGGGCTGCTTCTCTGAAGGAAAGGCAGCAGGCGGATCTGCCGTGCGCGGGGAGGAGCCGGCTCCAGCAGTTCGTGGATCAAACGGCGGCGGACGCGGCTGTTCCGGCCGGGGGGTGTCGCTGGCGCCCCGCGAACGCTCGGAGCAGAGCGCAGAGCGCAGCCGCCCGCGGGCCGACGGGCNTGCTGTGCGGGCCGGGGCTGCGGCGCAGCGGGGCCGGGCTGCTGGTGACCAAGTGCGGCCTGCTGCGGCACCGGCCCGCGGGCGGCGGCGCGTACTGGGTGGACTCGCAGCAGAAGAGGGTACGCGGGGGGACCCGGGTGTCTGTGTATGTGTGTTTCGCCGTCTCGCCCGCGCTCCCCTGACCCTCTGTCCCCCTCCCCCGCTGCAGTACGTGCCGGTGAAGGGCGACCACGTCATAGGGATCGTGACGGCCAAAGCGGGGGACGTGTTCCGGCTGGACGTGGGCGGCAGCGAGCCGGCGTCCCTGTCTTACCTGGCCTTCGAAGGCGCCACGAAGAGGAACAGGCCGAACGTGCAGGTGGGTGCCCTGGCTGGCTGGGGGTAACGCTTTAGCCGCGTCGTTTGGTGGCGCTTGTGTTGCTTTTCAGTAGCTTTTCTCAGTGGAAGTGTGTGTATAAAACGCATGTTAGAGGAGGGGTGCAGGTCTAGTAATGGTTTCGTCTTGGCCCTCCTCGGAGGCTTTTACACCATTAGGCCGCGGGCTTTCTCAGATTTCTTAGGAGGACTGTAACTAGAGTGGTTTGCTCGCTCTCACGTGGCTGGCACCTTCCCTCTCATATCTTCATTTTCCAGTAGCAGATGCCGTTCATGAATAACGTGCATCCAAAAGGGCACTCCGACGTTAAGGTTCTAAAACAAGCTTTTATGCCATGTGATGCCGCTAGAAAATGTTAGTTGTCTGGGGTTTTTAACAGCACTATTATGAACGGCTGCGTGACACATGCATGCCACAGTTTCTGCACTCGGATGAAATGCCATCACCAGAATGTAAAATGAACTGTAAAGAGAAACAAAATACGCTGGTGTGATATTTTTTAATTGTTGTCCTGCTAAGTGATTATAAGAGCAGGTTGCTTAGACTTTTCATATCCTTAAAGTCTGAAGAAAGAGGAGTTAATGTTTGGTATTTAAACAGAACGGAGTTATTGAACTCCACTAAAGAAAATTCTGTCCTTTTATTTTACAAATTCCAGTAGGGGTACAAGAGAATTGTTTGTGGAGGATGCTTTCTCTAGTAGAAGAACAGAAAATTAAAATTCCTAGTATATCAGTTTATTTTTCTGTCACTATTGTTTTAAAACTATTTTGTGGCCTCCCTAGAGGATGTTTATCAATTGTTACAAATGTGCACTCTGGTTTTGTCTATTTTGCTTTTTGACACTGTTTTGTTTAGGTGGGAGATCTTGTTTATGGTCAGTTCGTTGTAGCAAATAAAGACATGGAACCAGAGATGGTCTGTATAGACAGCAGTGGAAAATCAAGTGGAATGGGAATAATTGGACAAGATGGCTTCCTCTTTAAAGTTTCCTTAGGTCTAATAAGAAAGTAAGTACTAAGAAATGTAAGTAGTCACTCTCACGTGTAATATGGTAGGTAAGATTCCCACAACTATTTCCCTTGAGCAGTGTGAGCAGTTTGGTAAATCAGACCAACGTGTAGTTCTTATAGTGCATTTAAACCAGTTTTGCAGAATGGAGTATGGATATTGACCTAGAAGGAAAGCTTATTTTTCCACTTAAGAGGCTTAGAAGCTCTTTTGTATGGTGTTGCACGACCTGTTTAAAAAAAGTGACGTGGTTGCCAAGGCAGGATGGAAAATAAACTAGTCACCTGGGGAAATCAAACATTCAGGACAGTGTTTCAGGATGTACATACTACCTTGGAGTTTAAATCTTGCCAATGCTTTTTGTCCTTTTTCTGCTTAATGGAGTAGTGGAGGGTATATCTCTGCTTGACAGCTGATTAAAGGGGTCTTTGCACATCATTTTTTTCTGACTTCCTAAGAAAAGAGAAATTGCATTGAAGTAAAGATACAGATTAAAAAACTGTAGGATTTTAGTTTAAAACTGACACATTAATCCAGGAACTGTTTTATAAACTTTTAAATGTATTGTGAAGTTTGGAGTTACTTATGCTGATGCAAATACAAGATTTTTTTTGTGACTATCAAAGAATACCAGATTACATGGATAAACAATAGTCAAACTTCGTTGTTACTTTTTGGGTGGAATTTTTTGTTTGTTTTTGTTGTTCTTTGGATAAGCAATCTGGAGGTGCAGAGCAGCTCCTTCCTACCTATAATTGTCTGATTTATATATCCTATCGGAAGTCAGTGTGAACTTATTCAAAAACTTTTTGCAGCCGTTCTGTTTTCCAAATTTTGTCTGCATGCAAGTAAAAAAATAACAGCATATTGCAAGTAAACTGCTAAATCCTGATATGCTTTTAGTTTTTGTGAATACTTGTTCAAGCTTGATTTAATCCTAGACATTACAGTATTCAGTATGCTGTCATGTAATAAACTGAAGTAGTCTGTTTATTGCTACTAGTACTGTCTCTTGAAATAGAAGGGAAATCCTGTTTTGAAAGACACCTCTGGGGTTCAAATTTATAAATAGCACTTTTAAAATGTCATTTTCTCAAACAGTGTACTTTTAGAACTTACTAGATGATAGAATTGTTGTAAAAGTATCATTTCACTTTAAGTTTGTCAGGGATTTCTTCTGAATCTAATGCAAAAAAACCAACTAAATTTATAACTTTTATTTTTAGGTACATGTATTTTATATGAGAGGAGCCTTAAAAATCTGATACTGTATTGCTCTTTTGGATGTATATGCAACTTGATCATCTTCAGTTTTTCTTAAATAGCTTCCATAACAGCATTACTGCTGGAATTACTGTTTAATAATAATGTGGTGTCTGTAAGTGAGAGCACTTCTTCCTCTGACATTTTTTGGTCTTGTTCACAGGCTCTTGGCTCCCAAATGTGAAATAATTCAGGAGCTGTCACAGTTGTACCCATTTGAGCTAGTGCTGGGAATGAATGGAAGAATATGGGTAAAAGCAAAAACCGTTCAACAGACTTTAATTATAGTAAATATTTTGGAAGCCTGTGAGTATATGACTGCACAACAGAGAAAACAAGCACTTGCCAAACTGTCAGGGAACTGATAAGAGAAAACCTGGAGGATTTGTTTGTGATGACTGTTTTGGTTATTTTTGTATTCAGATTTATATTAAAAGCCTTCTTTTAAATGAAGTACTAGACTTTGGTTGTTCTTCATTTCCCTTCTTTATCCACTCAACTTGTTTTTGTGTTGTTTAAGAAGTTTGTTTTGACTCACCTTTGTGATTACGAAGCCCTGTTTATGTTCATGAATTTTCTGTCTAATGTGAAGATGGTCTCTAGAAGCTTTCATTACCTCTGAATTTTGAAGCGTAACTACTTAGGTCTTCTTTAAAAACCTGGTCATTTTGTGAACTGCATGTATTTCTTTTTATAGTTATTAAAATTTCAAACAATCCGTGTTTACTTGGGGTAGCAAAAAGTATCCCATGGGTCATTAATTTTAGTCAGGTGCTCTATTTATACAGTGACATGAAGTAATTATTTAATATATTATGAAATTTGGGAATAGAAATGCAGGCAGAAAATACCAGAAAATAATTGCAGGGTGTAGCGTAAAAGAATCATAGGGTGCTTAAGGCAAATGATCAGATACAACCAAAAATATGTTCACAGTGACATTATCACTTTCCCTAAGAGATGGCCTGCCTAGTAGTATTAAGGACATAGTGATTAGAATGTCATAATAATAGCCATGTGTTTCTTGATTTTAGACACTGATTTTTCTTTAGTAACAGCATGAAGATAACCACAGAGCTTTGCTTAATGTTTAACAAAATCAGCATTTCTGAAAAGAGCTATGTTGGGCTTCTTTGTGTAACAGTCCCTCAGATGCATATAGAGGAGATGCTGTCCTAGGAAGGGTAAACTCTCAGTGAATTTTAGTATGTGAGTAACCTGCTACTGTTCTGAGGGAGAAAGAGAACCCTGAATTAATGGAAGGGTCGTTACTGATGCCTTCTTCCTGTGGGAGAAAAGCTTGATTGTAGACACCTAATGAACTGCTTGCAGCTCTTAGGCAGTCATTTAGGTCTGTGACGTTCTGTAGTTCTTAATAAGCTGAATAGGTTAATAGCAATAGTTAAATGCTAAATAATTATTAAAAATTAACTAATTGGAGTAAGCCTGAATACCATCTTAATTAAAGCGGAAACATAATTTTTCCTGTTTATTCTGTATTTCATCCAAAGCTCAACCTCTGGCATTTGATGATAGGGTTGTCTTTGGCATGTGTCGTTTAGAAATTGCTTCAGTCCAGAGCCACTCCCCTGAGTCATTTGTAATGTGCTTACCTGGGGCTTCCCCTGGTTCAACAAGAACACAACTCTAATGGTTTCCATGTGAGTCAAATGGCTACAATTCAAATTCTTTGTGAATTTCACTGGTCTCCCTATTTAGCCTCTAGGGCATTGCTCATCTGGCTTGGTAGATCTTTAGTCATCTTTTTTCCACTGTCATCTCCCAGGTGAGGTGACTTTCATTCATATCCCATAAACCTTTTGGGTCCGTAATTATCTCTTTACTACACATGAGAAGCTTTAAATTGATAAGGGTTTCAATAACTGTTCTTCTCCAGAATTTTTTCAGTTTCAGCTAACCAGGGCCTCTGCAGGTTGTCTGTTACTGGAACAATAGCTGGCATAGGCAGAAAAGTATTTGCCAAATTACCTCAGGGTGCGAACTTGTTTTTTTCTGAAAGTTCTTGGATCATAATAGTAAACCCACAGGAATTCGCAGTGACATAGATAATTTCCTGGATAGTTGTGGCTTGAAATGGAATTAGCCTTACCACTCCCCTTTACCTAAGCAACCTCCTTTCCCTCCCAAAAGCCTTCGTTCCAAGTTTAACCTGTAAGATACAAATGAACAATCTCTGTTAAAATGCTGGCTTGGTAGTGCAGTGTAGCAAATGGCAACCTTGAAAGCTCTTAGCATAATCAACACACTATTTCATACCACACACCATTCTGTCCCACCATCACCCACTTATCACCCAAATACAAATTTAGCTAAATCAAGAACAGGATACAAAATGCATTAAAATTATGGTTGTTATTAATTTAGCAAAATGAAATAACCAAAAAGTTCTTGGGTTTTACCCCCTACACAATGATTTTAAGTACGTGCTACGCTTAAGTCTGTTTGACAGTTTGTACAGTGGAAAAAAATTACAGTGGATGTGAACAAAATGGGTGTGGGGAAAAAGAAAGTACACTTAAACACATCACTAACAGAAGGCGATACTCTTTTTTTTTTTTTTTACGTGGGGAATAAAAAAGCTTATCAACATTCCTCAAACCAATCATAATTTGACTGGCTTTATCTAACGAACAAAACATTCAGGCAAAATCTAAACAATATTTTTGCGAACTTTTAGTTCTAGGTTGGTGATTAAACCAGTCATGAGGAAGGGTTATGGAGGATAATTTGGTTCTAGGAAGAAAGGCTGATCATGATTTAGTTATGTATTCTGCTGGAAGTCTTCCTCATTCCCATTAAAGGCACAGAAACCCATATGTTTTCAGAAGGAGGACTTGCAGAAGGGATGCTGTGGACTCAAAATGTACCTTGCTAAGTAAGTAGAATGTCTTTTCTGTTGCATTTCTCCATGATGTTCCCGCCTGTCAGTTTAAGTCATTATTTGGAGTCATTAATTTCAGTCGTGCATTGGATACTTTGTTATACTGCTCTTCTTTCAAGCTGTTGTGATCAAGTTGTGTAACACTGGTAATGTCAATATGAAAATAGACCATATGCCCACGAGAGATGAACACAACTTCTTAAAAAGAAAGTTCACCAAGAATTAAACAGAAATCATACATTGAAAATATGAAATACAGAGTTTGTGGCCCTTCCTAGGTTGATGTTGTATAAAGACCAAGAACAAACACTATCACAAAATACAGCTATGCAGTGTTGAAATTCAGTTTGATAGTAACACATTTGTGTTGTGCTCTAGCAGAAGAAAGTTACAAATAGCTCAGTGTAATAAGAGGATTAAGAGCTTAACTCTAAGGCTGTGGTTAGAGAGTGTGGCTGTAGCTCTGCTAGATTAGAAGTTTACTGTGCCTAACTACTCATTACAGCCTTGCCACCAGGAGTTGGAACTGAGGCTTGCTGGCACGTATATTTGATTCCTAGCCAAGTTCTGTCAAAATGACCCACATTGGCATCCACACTTCTAATACCAGGGTTGTTTTGGTTTTATAACATGGATATTCTTTAGTGAAAGAGGCCACGGGATTTTTCTCCCAGATTTTATATATTAAGAGCAGACATGCAGTGCTGTATTTGTGGGTAATTTGGGATGTTCAAGACTCTGGTTTTGCTTGTAAAGCCTGAGGCTTGGTCACTACTCTAGTGGTTTGAACAGTCATTAAAAATAACTTTTTTTTACTGGTCTTTAGTGTCCAACCTAATATGACAAAAAATCAGAGTAACATTTTTTGTAGCACTGCAGTAAACAGGAGACAAATATATAGCAAACTGTGTCTATAGCAAACTATAGACCACAGACTCTTATTTTGCTTACACTTAGTAATTACACTTACCTGACACAAAGATATTTAAAGACTGAAGGACAGTGGGAGGACTGATGACCTCATCTGCACTTTCCAAATGCCTTGGTTATCTTTTGTCTTGTAAATGGTAGGCTTTTCTGTGATTCAGTGTTTATTAGGCTATTGCAAAAGAGATTTGTTATAAGAATCTGTATACCCGCTGAAAAGACTTACTAATTCTTTCTTCCTGTTCGTGTCCAGATGGAGGGTATTGCACCAATCTCTTCTTGGTGTCCCGCTGTGAGCGGCTCATGTGAATGAACTAATTTCAAAAGACCTGTATTTCCTTTGGTTTCTGCTGTGACTACTGCACTCTGACCTTAGCTAAGATAAATCTGAGGTTCTGTGACCGGGCAGACTGGTGCGTTTATTTCCTGAGAATCAGGATGAGGTTGAGAACACCACCACATGAGTACATGTCACTCTACAGCCTCCAAACTAGAGACGGCTTCTGCCTGGCCTAGTGGAGATCCACATCAGTCTGCATCTGTGTGGGTTTGCCTTTAGTAGCACTTAGGTGAAAAGTTCAAGCTGCATTTTTTTTTTTTTTTTTAATATATACATCTAACCTTATTGGCTTGGTATCGAAAGTCTTAATTAGTCTGGAAGTCCTTTTACGGACTTAGGGCTCAGATCCTGCCTTAGTCTGCCACTGTCTTTCCTTGTTGCTTTAGCGATCTCCTGTTTCCTCATAGAAAAGACAGCTTGTTTAATATAAGCCATTTGTCTAACAATGCTCTTGGTCTAAGGCTGATCTATACAAGCATGATCCAACAAGAAAAAGAAATAACTCCTAAAATAACACACAGCTTTGTCATTCTGTACATGAATTGAAAGTTTCGTAATGCTAGATCATGTTTTAGCACAGCTACTGATACAGTGCATTCTGACTTATAGGCATGCCAGGGAAATTTAATTAACTGGTGTACAAGCAGTTTATAGACTGATTGTCATCATTCACTGCTATAAAACTGAATTATGAAGGCAGGAAGAGAAGGGCTAAATATGCTTTTTAAGGATACTGTTCAAAACCTGGAGACTTGAAGATTAAATACTGGTGTCGGTTGCTTTGTGAAATGTGTGTGTGTGTGTTAGAGAGTTTTAGTCTTTTTTTAAGAGGAAAAATAGGTGAATAACATCTGAATAGGTGTATGGAAAAGCTAAACTATCATAGATCAATCATAATATGATTTTATCAAGAGGCAGAACCAGAAAACCAAAGAAGTCAAATTCCCATTCAGCTTTCCTGCCAAAATTTCACTACTTTCTGAAGCAGTGGAAGCAAGGATAGTCTAATAAGGACAAAGTAATGGTTTGTGCAACTCCACTTAATGCAACACAGTAACTATTCAAGGAAAGCAAACTTTTCTGGAGGTATGGGTAGGGAAGGTTAGATTCCAATATTTTCATAAAACCGTGTTTCTTTGAGTTCTGTGTCTATTAGATGTGTGTATGCATTCAAAGGATTTTGCTGCTTTGTAAAGTAGGACGGTATTCCTGGATAGAATCCAGATATGTGGGCTCAGATTTTTCTGCATTTTTTGGAACAGTTTTACAATAGGGACACATGAAGTCAGAGTCACTTCTGAGATTAACTGCTTGTTATTCTCACCTGGTGCCTTGTCGTGGACTCCTGCCCAGGGAAAAGAATAAGCAGATATTTTCATTTTGTGGTTGGTGGGGCTTTTTTTCCTCCTCAGCAATATTGGCGACCTTGGAACTGTGAAGGCCAGCTGCCAGGTTGTTAGAGGTGTAATGTGCAGAAGTATCATTAAGAAAAAAGTTCATTTTGTGTGCTTACCATGGAAACAAAAATAATGGAGCTGCCATTCTACCATTGCCAAATGTTGTCAGCTGGGTCCACAACCATGGTAAAATTCAGAAGAAAGGAATGTTGACAGCCTGCAGAAATTAGGGTTTTAATTATATGATGATGGCTGACAAAATTTGCCAATAATTTTTTTGTTCATAATGTTTTTCCAAAGATTGCTGTGTCAGCATGGCAGTTACATATATTCTAATGCTGACTGTATTAAAAAATGACAAAGTCACTTCAGCATATTATGTTTGGTGTTGACAGGGAACCTTCCCACACTGATTGAGGAGGAAAACAGAGATATCGTTTCATGTATTTCCCAGGAAAGAAGCAGCCACAAATTCACAATCCTTCTAAATTCCCCATTTCTTTCAGGCAGTCTGTTTCTGACATGAGGTTTGCTTAGGTTATTTTTTTTTTATTGCTGCTAAGACCAAGTAACTTTAGTGCTTTTTATAATGCACTTGATTTCTAAAAGAGTGTGTATAGATAAAAGCATGACTACCACAATTTTGGGCAAAAAGACCCAAAATCTTTTCCTTACAACTGCCTCAGCCGTCAGCCGATGCCCCTCTGACATGTGCAATGCAACATGGTGTAATAGGCTCTGTCTTGCAGAACTTGCTCTTCCATGTGGCTTTCTGGCAGCACACGGCTGCTGCTGTGCTGTGCTGTGCTGTATGAGCAGAGTGATAAGGCCATTTTGTCTAGTTAAGTTTGGAACGTGAGGAAGAACAGTGGTTGGTGGAATGTGGACACTCCAGTACCATCAAAAGGGTTACGTTCATTCTCATGAGCTACTGTTGTGTTACCGACCAGACTGTTCTGCCATTGCTACTACCTTTCATGTTTTTTTTTTTTTTTTTTGTGTGGGGGGGGGGGCGGGGCGGGGACGGATTTTAGATGCCAGGTTAACAGAAGACCTCAGGAAATAGTCCCAAGGTAGTGAAGACGAGTCCTCTGAGTTTGTGGTTGGAGTGATGCCTAATGACCACAAGCATCTGAAGAGCGTGTTTGTTAAAGGATGTTGTGACATGTTATTGGCTGGCTTATCTGAGCAAGTATATTCTTGAATGCAATATATATGCAAACATTTTAAGTGCCCCATTAATCAGATTACTTGAATGATAAACTCACTACATTCTTGGACTCAGGTTGTTATGGGTTGGGTGCTTTTTTTGCCTTGCATATTTAAGCACTGTATCCCATAATGTATTTCGTTTATTTCTTTGCTTAGCCAGAAGCTACAGGTAGCCCCGGAGAGGGCACAATGGGTTCCGAGAGGGAACAGAAGGCTTTCATCCGTTCCAGCCGCTGACGACGGGGATAATCCCGCTGGCCGCACCGGCGCAGAGCCGCCGGGCCGAAGGGCACCGAGCGCTGCTGGCAGCGGTGCGTGCGCGGAGGGCGCCGGGGGCGGTGCCGGCGGCCGCGGGCCGGGA
>VYZQ01048781.1:0-17361 GCA_013400655.1 Mystacornis crossleyi | reverse complement strand
CCCCCCTCCTTACCCATGCTGGCTCTGACCACGTCCTGCACTGCTCGGGACCTCTAACAAACCCTGTCACATCCAGGGGTCACAATCTCAGGAGTGCCAGGTGCAGCCCTGGAAATGTTTGTGGGTGCTGTCCTGAGGTACACGAGGAGATGTACCAAGGGACGGCTTTGCAGTCCCAACACCCATGTGACAGAAAAAAAAGCCTGTATTCAGGTGCCTTGTTCCTAGTCCTAGACAGGACAGTTCTGTGCTTTTCACTGAATGCAAAATCTTAGCACTTAATAACACACTTTAGTAAGATATTGGTTAAAATTACACAGTGCAGTTACTTCTCTAGTTCAGAGAAAATTAAAATATTAATTAATTGAGCATGTTACCTGGTTTCAGGTGAGCAAATGGGATTTCCCCTGTTAACAGCTCCCAGAGGCACAGAGCGTAGCTGAAGACATCGGCTTTGATGGTGTACCTTGTGCACTGGGTGAACACCTCAGGGGCCATCCAGCGCAGGTTCTGCGCACCAGGAAACGGCACTCACACAGTAGCAGTGTTTGCTTCCTCATACCAGCACCTAGTCCTGTATTTGTGTGGTTGTTTCCCTTTGTTTCCTTATTTCCTGCCTCCATCACTCTATAAAATTATTGGTAATCCGCCAGGAAAAATTTTTGGCTTGCAAAATCTAGTCAGTGTGTTGGTGTGCATGATGTGTAACTGCATTAGCCTGGTGCTCTCTCAGCTCCATAGAGCCCGGCTGAGCAGGCTTGAAACACGACAGTAGGGTGAGAATAAAAACAGAACCCCAGGCTCAAGGTCTGGGGACCACTTCATATGGTCTGAGAGACACATGCATATAAGAACTAACCACTGCTCCAGCTGGCAGAAGTAAAAGCTGACAATAGCTGCACTGGACTGGGCCCTGCTCTCTTGGGGTCTTGCTGCTCCCTGCAGACCCCCAATTCTGGGGCTGCTTCACAAGCAACCAGTTTCTCCCTGGGGTGACGGGCTCAGGGTGGATTTTTAGATTCCTTGTGCTCCTTACTCTGTACCCTGTACAGGGCAGGACAGTCCTCATCAGGTCAGTTTTCCTAGGACAGCCCTTCTCAGTAGAACAACACCAAGCCCCAGCAAGACTCGTCTGAGCAGCAGCCCCACTCCCCACACAGCGAGTGCCACTTCAGAGGGTTAAAGAGCTGCCAAGGCCTGGTGTAGCACCACCCATCCCATCCCATCCCATCCCATCCCATCCCATCCCATCCCATCCNATCCCATACCATCCCATCCCAGTTCCCATCCCACCCCATCCCATCCCAGTTCCCATCCCATCCCACAATAATAGTCAGGCTGATGTGGACATTCCTGCCCATGGAGTGACACACAGGACGTGTCTGGACTCAAACCCATGAAGATAACAACTGTTTTGTAAATCTGACAGTGAGCAATGGGCTATCGTGAAGAAAAGAACTGTGAAACCAGGGAATGAGAGCTGAGTAACTAATTCCCTGTTAGGAACCACCTGCCAACAGCACGTGTGTGTGAGCGGGGAAGAGTGGATTAAAAATAACTCTTTAGTAAGGAACTGGGGCAATAGAGCTCCAAAAACAACGTTATAAAGCATTGTTTTATGCTGCAGATGTTATATATTCCCTCATCTCTGCTATTAAAGACAGAGGAAAAAAATAAAACCAAGACAGAGAAACATTGAGAGAGATGAAACACTACACCAATCCATCTTTTTCAACAAACATACTTCCAATGTCTGCTTCTCCTAAACTGTGCTTGCCTGTATGTTTGATATTAATTATGTGGAACAAAACAAGAAACAAACCCCAGGTTGTTTTGTCATGTTGTCTTCATCCAGGGATTGCAGAAATCGAGACTCTGAAACAGAGCAAGAAGAAAAATTACTCTCAGGCCAATACAGACACACACCTCATTATACAAAAGTCCTTAAGTACAGTTCCACAGGATCCTCTCAGTCAGCACATGTTTAATTTCAGAGAATTTGGGTTAATCTGTAAGTGTTTCATAAAAACTCCTTACCTCCAAAATCAGCAACTACTGCATGACCATCCTCATACAGGAGAATATTGTGACTGGGGGGAAAAAAAAAACAAAACTATAGGTAAATATGTGATAGTGTCTTAAAGATGGTGAAAATATTATAGTTTTTGGGTCATAGCTAAACGTTTGAGTTCAAATCACCTCCTTGGGTAGCTAAAGTCTATAGGTACGTCTCATATTTATTGTTAGAAAGTGCACATCACCCCCGAGAGGGCAAACCCAAAGCTTTGGAAACCACAGTGTCAAGTTCTAATCAATATCAGAGCAAAACACCTTCTGTAATTAGTTACAGACCAAGTCTAAGAGCTTTATTCAATATGTGCACTGAATCTCAGTGATGAAGTGATAAAGATCATGATATTTTAATATAAACACAGTGATGATCTTAAAATAAAATTGTGTGGACTGCTTGTTTCCTTCTAAGGCTTATGTAGGTGGTAATCCCTGACTTGTGCCAGCGTATAGAAGAGAAGGAGCAGATCTGCAGAGTCTGTATAGAATGGATCATGCAGGCCAAAAATATTTGCCTATTGCAAAATGTCATTTAGCAGGAAAAGTGTATATGGAATCTACTGAAAACTTATTTACTGAGTCAAGGAAGTTACAGCAACTGATTTAATTTTCAGCAAAGAACACACAAGATGCAGCAGAAAAAAGACCAGTTCATAAAACTGTATATCACAGAATCATCAAAGTTGGAAAAAACTCCAAGATCACGGAGTCAAACCTTTGACTGCTCATCCAGCCTCTGACTGATTTGCATGCAGCAAATCCAGAGAGAGACTTTCAGAAATCGGCAACACAAACACAGGGTTTCTAACAAAGTGGAAACTTGGGGAAAGACCCACAAGATGCTTTAGCTAGGTCACAAGTTTCCAGTACCTCTGGAAATAAAGGTTTCCCTGCCCCAGTCACTCTGCCTTCCTGGCACAGGGCTTCGGAAGGGCTGAGCAGATCACAACATAAAAGTGCAGGAATATGGACACAATGATGTTGTCAGGAAATTTATCAAATGCTGACTGAGACAAGAAAATTCAGAAGAGTGTAAAGTATATGAAAAACAGAAATGAAAAAGTTGGCAAGAGTTTACATGAGGAGGGAAAACGGAAGTAATATTGATGGTCCCAACAAAAAGCACGACTTGCTCGTATTAGAGCTGCAGATAGAAACAAGAACAGTCAAGTGAGGAACACAAATTTTACCAGATAACAGTTTTAGGACAGTAAAAAAATTTAAGCTCTCCCAAGCAGGACTCCCACAAATCATTCTTCCACCTTCACCTAAGCCCAACCCTTGGGATAACAAATGTAATCATAAACATGTAACCATGACTCTCTTTATTTATATTCAATCTGATTTTAGCTCTCATATGTACTTTCCATCAAAATACTGAAATGATTTGAGTATGACATGTGGAATTGTTCTGAGACCCACACCATATGCCAAATGAAGATATGCATCAAACACAAGGCGGAACTAGAGAGGCTCTTGGGGGCTGCCCCCCAGGCTGAGTGCAGGCACACAAAGCTACAGACCCTGCTGTGGTCGTCGCTCAAATTTGGCCTCTGTCAGTAGGGACAAAAATTATCACCATGCCTCAACTGCATTGAGCCCTAGCTTCAACGTCAGTCTATTCCAGGATTGTGTAGACCTGCATAAATCCAGCTTGACAAGTCAAGATATAACCAAGACCTAGGCTGACTGTGTGGAGAAGCAGAGAAATCAGTTGAAATTCTCTTTCTCCTCATGGCATGCATCAGCCTTTCATGGAATCACAGAATCTGTGAGACTGGAAAAGAAGTCTCCAAGACCTCCAAGATCACAGAGTCCAACCTGTGACCAATCCCCACCTTGTCACCCAGCCCAGAGCACTGACTGCCATGTCCAGTTGTTCCTTGGACACCTCCAGGGATGGTGACTCCACCACTGCCCTGGGCAGCCTCTTCCAATGCCTGACCACCCTTTCAGAGAAGAAATTCTCCCTGATGTCCAACCTGAACCTCCCCTGGCCCAGAATCTGACAAACAATGCTGCAATGCTCATCTTGGTGCTGAGTGCATTGATGGGCACATCTGAGGGCAGGAAGCAGGCTCTGGGAGGGTTTTGTCAGTCTGGTACCTCCAGGGAACACTACAGCTACTGGCTTTTCTTTTTTACAGTAAAAAAATACACCCCACAGAAATAAGGCTTGGAAGGTAGAGCTTAAAAATGCTGTAATTGCCTCAGTGGCACTTGAAAATTTGAAAACCTCAGGTGAAACAGGAGCTCTTAAGCCTGTGTTTTGAGAAAGACGGCAAGAAAAATCCAAGCTGAACTGAGCTGGCAGAAGACTAATACTGAGGTCAGCAGAATCAGAAATTAATTGTCTTCTGTTAAGGTCACAAGGGGATTGCAATGGTGAGAGCAGGCATTGTTCTCTTCATGAAACCACGGAAGGAAGAATAGGAGATAAGAACGAGGAGTGTGCAATCAGCCTGGCTTTATGAAAGGACGTGGTTCTGGGGTCTGCCAGGCACGGAGGCTTCTCTCTCCCATGGCAAGTGACAGGCACAGCACGTCCCTTTCCCAAGGATTCAGGCCATTAAAAGATCCTTCTGCCTTTAACACGCTGTGGGTGTAATGAAAAGCAATGGATATTTTAAGATTTCACAAGGGATATTTCAACAAAGAGTCGCAGACTCCATGCCCATTACCACCGGGCTGCCATCCTCTCTTTCATCTCCCTCACCAAGCAGCTCTCAGAAGTGTTCACAGATTGTTAGAGCCATCAAAAGCAGGTCAGTTGCTCAAAGGCTTGCTCCAGCCATGTTCAGCTGTTATGGCTTAAATTAAATGGAAACTAAAATGGTCTCTCTTTTATTAAAGTGCTATAATCATTGTGGCTGCCATCCCTCACCACGGTGTAAGTAGTAATAAGTTGACGCATGTCACCATTACTGATGGCTGTCAGAAGTGAAAAGCAAAATAAAACTCCCAATTATTCTTCAAATGGAAGGATAACCCCTTTTCCAGAGTAGAGACATGAAAGATTAATTTTCTTCTCTATTCTGTCAAGCCATATTGCAGGTTTATTTAATGCATTATGTGCAGTGCATTAGATTTCAGAACTCACAAAAGTGTGTGAAAATTTAAGGTAAAAAATATGAGGCTCCTGTGAAGCCACTGGCAAAACTTAACATGGAATTTCACTCTTAGTCTTTCTCTAAAGTTGTTGCAAAGATTTTCATCTGGTAATTGTGCCTGTGGGTTGGCTGGGACTCATGCTGCAAACACCACTCCTGCTCTCGCACTAAACTTTCAGCAGCTGAGCTCTCAGCAGCACACATCAATGGCACCAACATCCCTACAGCACGTTATCCTCTGACCCTCACATACAAGACCTGTATGAGCTCCGTGCAGCAAGTACATGCTTTCCAGCTCGCTAGGAAGATACTGGTTTGGGTTTTCTTTTGTGGAAATCATTATTTAAAACCCTTCAGTGCAGAACTGTTCTTCTAAGAGGCACCAAGGCATGAAGCTGAACTGTGAGGTCTGAGCCTTGGCTGCCCTAGAGCAGTTCCACAGGCTGCAGCAGCCAGGCACGGGGCTCTTGGCTCATGCCACTGCCTCAGAAGCAAGGCTGTCCCCTGGAACAAGACAGGTTGGTGGCCTGGAAGGAACCTGGGCAGGGATGCAGGTACGTGAAGGGGACTCAGAAGGACGGTGGAGGACGCCGTTCCATGTGCCTGTTGCTGTCGAGGGCTGACAGAGCTAAGGACCGTGTCTGGGCTTTAGCAAAAGGATCATTTTCATCTCCAGTCTAGCAATCAATGCAGTCCAAGTATTTCACCCCCCGTTGCTGGAACACACACAAGGCTGTTCTCACAGCCAGAACAGCAAGAACAGGGTTTTCCCTGCTGACACCGAGGACTCAGTGCTCCCACTCGGATACCACCCAAGAGAAGGGTGAGTGCCCAGTCCTGTGACGATCTCAGCTCCCAGAGGAGAGCAGCCAGAGCTGCTGTGAGCTGTAGCAAAGAGCCAAGCAAACCGAGAAACACCTGAACTCAGTGACTACGGGGAAATATTTAAAGAGACAAAGCAAAGGGAAGGAGATGAAGTGATGAGGGAATGTGACCAAGCGCCCTTTGACAGCAGGTGTTAGGCTGAAATTGAGCATTGGAAAACGGAGATTCAGAAAAACAAAGGGATGCAGGAAAACACCATCGGTGACTGCAGCCTTCAAGGACAATCACAGTTCAGCAACTGTGACTCATAGGGGTTTGTGCAAAACCTCTGAGATGATTTTCAGTTGAGAGCTAACGAGACACTGTGGGGCTGCAGGAGACTGCAGGGTGTCCCTGTGGCTCTGAGCTTTCACGTTGCCTAAATGTTTAGGTTAAAGACAGAAACCGACCTGTTCAAATCCCGATGTATGATGGGCTGTGTGAGATTGTGGAGATACTCCATGCCTTTGGCCACATCTACAGCAATGATTAATTTAGACTGTAGGTCAAGAATTCTGTATTTCGTAAAAAAAAAAAAAAATTACTTGAATTTAGTAAACAGTTGAAAATTATTCTTATCTGTAAATCATGGAATGTTTAAATTTGTTTTACATACAAAATAATGTTACATAATCTATGTAAAGTAAATCTATATATTGTAAAATAATGACAATAACAACTTTGTGATTACTTATCAATTTACCTCGTACACCCAGTAAAGTGAACCAAAGCTCAATATTTTCTAGTGTGTTCCTTCCTCTGTTGTCCTATACTGAAATGAGTGTTTACATCAGCACAGGCTCCCTACTCCTCCAAACTCCGCCCGGCAGGCCCCCGTGGCGGGTGAGGGCCATACCTCTTCTGCTCATGGAGCAGGGAGAAGAGCGATCCCCCCGAGATGTACTGGGTGACGATGGCAAACTGGCTGGGGTCATCCAGGCAGGCCCCCACGAACTGGATCACACAGGGATGGTTCAGTCGGCAGAGAATGGAAACCTCACGGCAGAACATGTCCACGTCGGATTTGGAGCAGTAGGTGTTGGCTCGGTAACTTAGAATTGACATGAGAGGGAAGCAGAAGGCCAAAGAATCATAAAATACAGGCTTTTTAAACACTTCAAATTAGGTCCTCGACCAAGCAGGGTGGAAAAGCCTGACAAACTTACCGTTTGATTGCAACAATTTTATTTCTACATCGTCCCTTATAGACTTTTCCAAAAGACCCTAAAATGGTTTAAAATAAATAAGCTCAAATATGTTTGTTACTAACATCAAACATTTAAAGTGGATGCACTTTCATTTCTGGTACCTGAGCCAATAATCTCATGGAACTCGATCTCAGAGAGCTGGAGGTGGAAGTGTGATGGCAAACCAGCGCGGAGGAGGAGGACGTCAGCCTTTTCTGCAAGAGAAACACTCACCCCATTTGCAAAACCCGGGTCAGGGGAGGACCAAGCGCAGGAGCTCTGAACTTCCGAACTCTTGCACGGGGAAAGCCACAGGATTTTCCCCTGTAAACTGACTGCTCACCCTGCTCCCTGCTGCAGCAAACCCCAGTGACAGACACATCCCTGCCACGCCACAGGATGCCTTGGGCATTCCTGGCTCCAGCACTGTATGGGCCATGAGCACTGTCCCACATTCCCAAACTCTGCCTGTACCACGGGATGGGAGCACAGAATTCCTTACATGGAGAATTAATTCATTTTTCTGCCAGTGCTCATTGCTGCTGCTGGGGATGCTGTTCCAGAGACGACTGGCTCTTAGTGAATCTAAACTTTGCAACTAAATTTGTCAACTAGTTGTCAAACGTCTCTATCTTGTTGATCTTGTTAGTTCATTACTATTAAGTTTATCAGAATATTTCTAAACAGAGAATTTTGATGGTGCTATGTAAAAGGTGTAAGGATTTGATTATATCCAGAGTGAACATTTAAGGTGGAAAATTCAAAGTACCACAAAAAAACCCCCAAAAAACAACAACAACAAAAAATCCTAAAATATCTTAAAATATTTATCTGAATGTTTCACCTTTTGTTTCAGGGTAACACAAATTATTTTTGGACAGAATTTTTCTTGTAAGTGTAATTCTGGCATTTTATGGTGTTATTTAAATGATATTTATTTGCATTCATGGAGAAGTGGGTATTTCATTAGTGCTATTTCACACCACGGCCTTTTCTCAAAGAAATAAAAAGAATTTTTTTTTAAAAGCGAATGAAGACAAGGCAAATACAGGAATTTTCATTGTGCTGAGTACCAAAATTAAGTATATTGTTTCCTAAAATTATCCCAGGGAAATGGAACAATGAACAATAAAAATTCCAGGAATAACGAATCCTGTGTAGGATGTTCAGGCTGACAAACACACTGGATAAAAAACCCACAAAAGTTCAGGTTTTCCCTTGCCATTGCAAATACCTTTTGTCATGCTTTTAATCTTCCCTAGAGGGGACGGCACTGACACGTAGGAACCGTCTGAAATAAAGAACAGAGTGAAATTTATGGAGTTCAACGACAGCATAAGTGACAGTGCTGATGAATTAATGAGTCAGTGATGGCTGAAAGAATTAATAATGAAGGGTGAGAATTCAGATGAACACACAAACATCTGATGGGAGCTGGTCTGGGCTGGGATAGAGCTAATTTCCTCACTGCACCAGGCACTGCAGCAGGCTGGGGTGTTGTATCAGCGCAGCCTTGCAGGGACCCTGTGTATGGCTTTGCTGATTGCTGCACACTGGTACCGACTGGCAGGCACCAGGGGAGCCGGCGGAGCCTTGAGAGCCACGAGATCTGGTAAAGGAGCTCTGGCCAGGTTCCCAGACTGGACTGTGAACAGACTGCACTGACCAGGCTTTCCCAAAGGCCTCAGCTTTCTCCCGACACCAGAAATTTCATCCCCTTTTTTCTGCTCAAGTGGGAGCCAAGTCCTTTTAGAAATCAGAATTACAGAATATTCCAGTGTGTGCTAATCTCTTGCTGAAATAATTCCCATTACACCTGTGACTTTAGTTCAGATTTACATGAACTTGAGCCATACTACACCTAAACCTGCAACAGGCCAAATGATTCTGGGAGCAGGCTGATGCTGCTGCTGGCCGTAGGTTCCTCCTGTTTCCACACCTGGAGCTGAACATGACCCAGCCAAGCTGCAGGGTACAGCACCCTCATCCTCTCTGAGGCAGTGCTCCAACACGTGGCCAAAGGTTGTGTTTGATCTAACTCACTCCCTGGCTCCTGTCATTTAGTCACCAATACAAATGAGTATTTTTGTAGCAAAATGGGTAATTAGTTCTTCCAAAGGGGGCATTAGATATCCAAAGATTTTAAAAAGTATGAAGGGGGCTGAGTACAGAAAGACAAAAAGTCAACAGTCAAAGAAGCACCAGGACTAAACAGCACAAAAAGAGCAGCGACTCTCAGAAGACAGCTCAGGACATGAAAAGGTGTGAGCAGTGATTGACAGGGACTGGTCTTCAGCTCACAGATTTGGGCCCTCCTTCCTAGGAATAACACAAACTAACAACTTTAATTTAAATAATGGAATATTAAATTAAGCGTACCCAGAAAATGCTGAGAACCATGGCAGTGATTTTATTTGTGCCAGACAGAACTGCCCCAAAGCTCTCTGACATGGGTGGAGCTTTTCCAGAGATTTCAGCAGTCTTTGGATCAGGCCCTTTGGCTAGAGAGTAAAATGATTGCTCAGCCCCTACCTCCTCCAGGCTGGGAGTATTCGTTGCAGGGGGATTCATCCTGAGGTCTCTTGTAATGCTTCAGGAGGGTCACAATTGCATCGTGACCTAGGAAAGAAAGAGGAAATAAAAGAATTTGCAGGTAACTCAAAAGACCTTTTTTTTTTTGTTTAATTAATTTATGCAAAATCAGGAGATTAAAAAAAAAATTTAGAACATGCTTATAAAATATGCAAAGACATGGTGAAGCTAATGTAAACCTACTGTGATTCTTAATTGTAGAAATATGGGAAACTTCTGCAGTAAAAACAAGCATGTTATTTTCATGAGTCCACCTACTCCTAAAATGCAAGATATGGCAAAGGAAAAACCTGCATTGCAGAAATTCTGCAGTGGAAGTTGACAATAGTCTTCAGTGGACCTGACAAGGAAAACCAATGCCTGTAAGCATTGTTTTTATAGTCCTAGCCCAGAGAAATTTGTACATCTATTGCTGCAGATGGAAGCTACGCTTGCCCCTGCCCCTTGCGAGGCACCAGCTGCCAGTGGGGCCACCTGCCCAGGTGTTTGATGCACAAAACTCTGGCAGCATTTAAAACTCTTTCCTAAACCTTTCCAAGATGAGTTTTCCCCCAGTAATTTCATATGTATTATTTTGCCAATAATCAGGTTTTGAAAAGCCTTGCAAACTCATGGTTTTAATACATCACAGTCAGTCTCCCAACAGAGGGCACTGCAGGGGGACGTCCCAGCGGTCACAGACTCAGAAACAAGACGGGAGCTGCTCCCTGGCTGCACGTGCAGGACAGTACAGCAGGAACCGTGGAAAATAATCCCACTTTGATCCGTATTTGCAAGAATTCAAGATTACTGACTGATTCATCCTTTCTCACAAGGTTCAGCAGTAAAATGAGAAGTCATGCACGTGCCAGAGGAGGAGCGGCCCTTGCTGCACAGGCTGCGTGTCTCCTGTTCTAGCAGCACAGAAACGCTCCTCTTCTTGAGTTTGTGCTGAATTAAACCCATGTTTGGCAGAGACCTGAGATGGCCAATTGAAGGGCTGGGGTTTACAGCCCTTTGTGCCATTCCCCGGGGAGCAGATGGTGAGAGCTCTGTCTGCAGGCAGTGGCAGGTTATTTTGCAGCGTTCTCTCCTTCCCATGCTGCCCTCTCCTTCCCGCACAGCTTCTGTGGATTTCTGTGGCAGAAACTAGAAAATTGAAATACCTTTCTCATAAGCCCACATCAAACAGGTCTGCTCATCCTTTTCTCCACTGGACCTGCTGGGATCACAAGCTACGAGATTCATATCAGCTCCGTTATCCAGCAGGAACTGCACGAGGCGAATATGGCCGTGGTAGCAAGCACAGTGCAAACCTGGAACAGCAGAGAACTCTGGGGAGCACAACAGTCAGCACACGGCAACACGGCTGCAGCAACAGCTGTGAAGGACAAACTGGTGTCCTCGATACACAAATACATCGTCAAAAAGTGCCTGGGGCGAGAGGTGAAAATTAAACATTAAGGCTGCAAGAACCAATCTATTGCCTCCGCACAACGTGCCACCGTTTACTCTGCCACCTGCAAACCACATTTAACCACTCTGTATGTGAGAAAAAGCAAGTGGAAACAGAGGCAGCTCTTTGTAGTGGGGACAGGAAGGTGTGCAGCCCTTCAGACACTATATCCCAGGAGCCTATCTCTCTGCAGAGTAATTTCTAACATTACTTAGAAGCCTCACTATGGGAGGAAAAGTTTACACCGGGTTTTGTTACTCATATACACCCTAACGAGCCTGACACATCCTCACTGAAGTGAGGACCACGTCTATGCCTCCTGTAAAAATATTTCAAGAAAGCTGTGCTCTGTCTGAAAGGTGCTTGGGTGCTGGAATTACCCTGGAAATCCTGATGGTGTATGGCTTCCCAATACTTTGGTGCTGGCATATACCCTCATACACAGTAAGTAGGATGATACCTGTGTGCCCATCTCTCCCCTGATGATTGATGCTTACAACATTCTGGTCAAGAAGAAACTTGACAAGTTCTATGTTCTTTCCATAGGTGCAAGCACTGCAGAAGCAAAGGGAGTGGTGAGTGCTATAGTCCATAAAAGAAGTCCTTTGGGTGGCCAAAAACTTACAAAGGATTACACGGAGATAAAAATGCAGTAATAAGGATCTTTAGAAATGTGCAAATGCATGATTAATCCACCAAAGCATATTCATTTCTATTGTTTAAGAAACATTCTAATTATTGCTGAATCACCTAATTTTATACAGTTGTGCAAACTGTCTGTGTTGCAAAGTGCCTCTTAAAAAGCCCTTTACAAACTTCCAGCATCCCAACCAAACCATGTTCTGCCACCTGGCTTCTCATTCAGAGTACCTGGCTCCAGAAGACATCCCGGTGGAACAAACTCTGATCTCAGCTCCAGACTGGGCAAGGAAAGGAACCATTGTCCCACCAGGTGTTGGTGAATCTGATTTTCTTACCTTCCTCGCCCTCACTTCTTCTCTCCTGCTCTCCCTCTCTCCTCATTCACTGCCTGGTTCTGCCTCTCACTTCATGCCCTCTCATGTATCTCATGATGCAAACTCACCCTCCCTGTGGAGCTCCCTGCTCGCTCTGCCCCTCACCTGGCTGCTGGTGAGACATTTGTCATTTTGGGTGTTGTGCTACACACGCGTGCAAGTCGAGCTCTACTGATAGTGGCATTTGAACACCTCACCTGTGGAAAGCTGTTTCACTGAATATATTTTCTTTAGTGAGACTTTCTGTTCCTGAGAGCTGAATTATCTCCTTGACAACTTCGAACTTCCCATTGTAGCAGGCGCTGAAGAGGAAGGTGGCACAGAGGAGTTAGCAAACCCGGCCTTCCCACGGGCCCCAGCCCTGGCCAGCAGCTGCCCGGGCACTCACAGGTGCAGAGGAGTGTCTCCGTAGATGTTCACCACGTGAGGCTGCACTTCGAAGCTGCTCTGCAGTAAGAACTTCACAATATCATGGTGCCCAAACCGAGAGCAGAAGTGCAGAGGCACATGATCTTCGTTGTCCTGAGCATTCACTGCCGGTTGACCCAGAAAAAGACCACAGAAAGGATTTTATCCTTAACACAGCGTGTCTGGGATTGTTTGGGATATTTAGTAGAATTTTATGTGTTGTGTCCATGCATTTTGAAACCTCCTGTAAAAATATTTGTGGACATACTTGTTTGCAATTGAAATTTCAATGATTTTTCATATATCAAACCCACATTGCTCTGTGGCATCTGCAGTGCCCTGTCAAGGTGGTTTTCTGAACTTGGGACATAGGTGCTTTCTTACAGCTGCAAACTTATTTAGTGTTTTGATGAAGCTTTCCATGAAGGAATCATGAGCTGTAAATGACCCTTAGAGCAATTCTGAAGCAAAAGTAAGATAACAACAACATCAACAGGACTGAACGCCCAGGCAGCACAGAGCTGCTGGCATCTACCAGCAGTAGTAAAGTATTCCAAGGGCAGTTGTGTGGAGTGTCCCTGAAGGATCCTTGATCTGCAGATGGGAATTGTTTGAGACTGCCAGCTGTCATGGACCCCTTCCATGCCAGGGAGCCTTCTGCCTGTTTATGGGATGGGCAATTGCATTCCAGCACCAGAAATGGGAATGGAGGTACCTTACATGGCCCTTCCTTCATCTATCCTGTAGGGAGTGAAGAGACTGGACAAGGCTCTAGGCAGAGTTCTTTGTTGGTACAGACACCTACAAGTACTGTTCTCATTGTCCAAAATTAGCCTTTAGTCAGCTTTAAAGGCAGCATGGGTTTATGTGACTCTTGGTGTATTTGTTCCTGTGTTCTTCCAGAACAACCTTCGGGAAGGTACGTGTGTCCTTCCAGAACAGCCAGAACTGGTGGATTTTGTAGCTGATAGAAATGACAAACCCAGGCTCGCTTGTGCAACCCTTGGTTCAGCCTGGCGCTGTTCTTTGAGGCAGTTAACAGAATGAGTAGGCTACGAAGGAATATCTGTCCATTTGAGGCATCCAAACCTGGACTGCCAGGCTAAAACACGCCACTCTGACAAACATCCCTCAGGAACACCTCCTGCAGCTGAGCCTCCTCGGGACACAGGCCAAACCAATCCCATTCTGAGGGTCTGTCTTCCCTTTGATTTTCTCTGAGTATAACAAGCAATGAAAATTAAAATAAATCCCTGTTTTAAAACCTTTCTGAAATAATGCTGAATGCTCACAGACATGGACAGTCCTTTGAAATGTGTGGAACTTACAACTTCCCTCATGTCTAGTGACAGAGAGCTCCAGTGGTGTGTTCTGCTACTGAAACCCACAAACTTCATTAACTGCTCCCATTAACCTTCCCAGCAGTCTTGGATATCAGAAATAAAGAAAAGTAGACTCTTTCCTCTCTCTATTCTAAAATAATTCTTCACTTTATGGCATCATGTGACATGCTGGCCTTTAGTTTTTGGTATGACCCGACATTCTGGTACCATTTTACCAGATCCATTCTGAAGTGCAATAAATAAGAGTGGAATAAATGTCAAAATCTTATAGTGATAAATACCAGCATTTTAGAGTATGTCCCCACAGAATGGCCTGAAGGACATCAGGGGCCTCAGTCTACAACACAACAAGGTGCAAGGTGGAGCAAGGAAGGCAGGTTCCTTCACTCACCCAGTCAGAACTGAGGCCAAATGCCTGCAAACCATTTCCTTTGCCTCTAGAAGGATTTATAACTACACCACGAGATAATGGGTTTTGTTTCAATTGGCAGCTTTTTGCTTTCTAAATGAAGCACACCAGATACATTTTGTCTTAAAAAGAAGGAGAATATTGTCTTAAAAAGAAGGAGAAGTTCACATTCAATACAACAGAAAATCAGTCAAAAGCATCTTAGAAGAGTGTTATGGAGAAAAAATACATCCTATTGATTCAGGATTTACTCAAGAAGAGTATAGAAGAATTCTTCAAATTGAGATTTTTAAAGTACTTTTATATTAAATTGAGACCATAGAGTGTGACTGTCAGGGCAGTCAGGGACTGAAAACTGAGGTTGCCTTACAAGCAAACAGGAAAACTGAGCAAGCGCCAAATTCTTGTCTGGAAAAGAAAAGAATTCTGTAGAAATCATTGTTAGCACTGAGACATGACATTGGTAGAAACCATCCATGTAAATGAATGGATGGAAAAAGGACAGTGCAAGAAAGTGCTTGGAAGAGCTCACGGGATTTCTGAAAATACAGAGGTTACTTAGTCCTTCCCCGGAGTGTTTATGCCAAGAGAAATGACAGGATTGGCATCTGGAGCACCAGGCACACTTGCAGCTCTGGGTTTATACAGGGGCCATATGAAAACGTGAACATTCGTGATCACACATGCACAAGCAGCACATCTCTTTTACATGTTTTTCTTATAATTTGTGGTTGGGCTGGAGAAGGACTTTGGCCATTGTTAGGCTGCAAATATTCTTAATTCCAGCAGCATCCTGACCTTTCCAGCCTGATTCAGTGGTCACTGCTTGTTTGCAGTCGCTGTGGTTTTGGGCTGACTAGGGAGTCATATTATGTTAAAAGAAATAGTTCAAGTTTGTGACCCCAATTACTGGTCTGCACTGAACAGTGCCAAATTTATTCAGGTTCTTTGCCCAGTTCCTTTCATTCCTGGGCTCTAAAGACTTGTTCCTCCACTGCTGCATTTATAGCAAATTCAAAGTGTGCTACTTCAAGAGCAAAAGGCTTCCCGCTTCCAGTCTCCCTTTTCTCTTTTTCTGTGCTGAAGATTCTGAGTTTAAAGAAAAGCACCTGAAATGGTGCCCCAGATTCTCTCCTTTTGGAATAAACTCTCTAACGGAGAGCAAACCTCCCACTGCCTTGTCATGATGAGAGGATGTCTCTTTCCCCCCCTTTATTATAATTATATCGGCTCAGTGCACACACTTTGAGGCTGAAACACCCTGAGCTCGCTCCTGAAAACAGCATGCACAGACCTGACTGTGCTGCTTCCCTCCAAGCTCTTCTACTGCATGAGGAGGATGTGTGACTGCAGGCAGGACTCACAGAGAACACGGTAAATTGATGTATTAAAGAGCAGTACGTTTCCAAGCAATGTACTGTTCCTTTCCAAAAAACATTTCTGTCACTTACTCTGAGGATAAGAAATTAATTTCTAAATAATTTGAACTTTGCTCAGTATTTCACAGAATCACAGAATGGCCTGGGTTGGAAGGGACCTTGATCTTTAAGGTCCCTCCCCGTGGGCAGGGACACCTTCCACTGTCCCAGTGGCCTTGGACCTTCCAAGTGTCCAGTGGCCAACCTGGCCTTGGACACTTCCAAGGATGGGGCAGCCACAGCTTCTCTGGGCAGCCTGTGCCAGGGCCTCCCCACTTCACAGGAAAGAATTTTTTCCTGGTGTTTAATCTGACCCCGGCCTCTGTCAGTGTGAAGCCATTCCCCTTGTGCTGGCACTCCAGGCCCTCGTAAATAGTCTCTCTCCATCTTTCTCTAAGGCTCCCTTCAGGTACAGGTAAGAATCTCTGCATTAATAACCACGATCTGCATAAAATGTGACCTCTAAGTTACAACATTTGTACGCCTTTGTGGGCTGTGTCACCAGCGTGCACGGCCACACCCGTGACCCAGGTGTCACAGCACCGGAGGGCAAGGCTGGGGTGTGGCACATTTTGTGCCTTCAGTGTTGCTGAAACAGCAGCAGGAGAGGGAACAGAGCAAGAGCAGGACCCACCAGCCGCACGCTGACATTACTCACAGGAGAAAATATTTTGAGCTGCGACACGTGCAGAAGAGAGGCAATGAAGGGCAGTGCCACAGCCCGGGTGACATCGCTGTGAGGCCACCTGGACGAAGAACGCACCAACTCACACAACACCCAAAGTGTGCTCAGAGAGCTTTGGATCTGTTCAGCCCACCACGTTTTCACACAGGCACCTTCTCTGGCAGAAGATGGCCCACAGCGAAGAGTAGGAAGCTTGTGGAGCATAACAAATCATGTGCTAAAAAATCCCCTTTTCTGTGGAATATCGACATCCATATGAATTATTTTGAATTTCTTGCTGCATAATTTTGACTTAAAACTCTTCTCCTGTACCTCACGCACTAGTTCTCTGTGCATTTAAGTCACTTTGACTACAAATCCCCACCACATGGCCCCATGTGGCCTGCCTGGATCAAGGTCTACAACACTAAATAATGAGCCACCTCTGTGTATTAAAGTTAATTTTGTTTTCTGCCCCTGTTTTTCACCTCCAACTTATTACTGAAAATAGAATAAATGTGAGAGGACAACCCAGCATACTTAAGTGAGGAAAACTCTCCAGCTGCTGTTTTCTTGTTTCAGTTGTCCAAAGGGGATACACACAGAGACACAGAGCATGTGTTAGGAAGGCTGCCCATAAAACACAGTGTTAAGATGGTTTTCAAATATCTTTTCTTACCATCAGCTTTGCTCCCCTCTTTCATCAAAAGCTTTGTGATGTTGAGAAAGCCTTTGGCAGCAGCCAGATGGAGAGGTCTGTCCCCAACCTCACCACTCGCATTCACATCGGCTCCAAACTTCAGTAAGAGGTGGGTTACCTAAATATTTAATTGCGGCTAATTAAA
>VYZQ01048776.1:0-26927 GCA_013400655.1 Mystacornis crossleyi | reverse complement strand
TTCGATTTCATTGCCAGTGATTTCATTGCTGCTTCTTGTGCCAAAAAGGAAGAAAAGAAGGGTAAGAGAGCTTTGCTTCCTTATCTGCAAAATAGATCAGTTTATGGTGTAAAACTTGATTGCTTGTCATTGACTCGTATAGTTGGCTTGATATGGCTGTTTCAGTCTGGTGGCAAAGTCCAGTGACAATACTCTGGTTTCTCACTCCTTATACATTAATGTAGGGCTGGAAAGACCTCCTCCCCCAGTTCTCAGTCAGCATCAAATACCACCTGACTGCATACTGAAGGTGATAGGCTGTACTGGTGTCATCTTTTTCCTTCTCAGTGCCTGTATTCTTCCTCAGCTCTTATGCCACCCATCTGTCCATCCATCCGTCCATCCTACACCTGCAGCACCACTGGGCCTCTCACCACAGAGGAGGCGAGGTCCTACCTGCAGTTCAACCCCCATCTCCTGGGACAGTCACTTGAATCCCATGTTCTCCAGAGCTGCTGGCAGGCAGGGGTTCTGTTGGCAGGCAGGAGGACACAGTGCAGGAAAGCTGATGTAGGAGACTTTTCCTTTCCAAATCTCTGCTGTTTGCCCTGTGGCTTGCACCATACATTGGCTTTGGTGTGGACACACCTCACCATCTGGTGAATACTCACGTAACCTGTGCTTATAAAAACAACCTCCTCTGTAGGACATTCCAGAATACCCACAGGGAGGTTTTTTCACTTCCTTTTTTTTTGTTTGTTTGAATAGTGATGTGTTTGTAGGGTTTTTTTGGTTTTGTTTTTTGCATGTGTGTGGTGTTTTTCCCCTTGTGAACAGACCTGTGTAGGGTTTCCATAATCTGCTAAAGTGTAAAACTTGTCTGTATGCTGGGGTTACCACAAAAATGTCTGAGGGTTGGTGTTGCCTCTTTTGTCTGCAGAAGCTTGGAAACAACTAGGGTTTGTAGTGATGTTTACTTTTTCCTGTTATCCTATTCAAGTCATCTTTACTGCAAAATGAGATTAATTTCTTTAGAATATTTCCCTAGTGGATCTGGAAAATAAGAAGTCACTGTAATCTTTAATACTTTTTCCATACTAGGCAACCATGTCCTTTCCTACAGTTTTACTGCACTCTCTCTGAACTAAAACTTACCTTTCAGCCTAGTTCATATTTACTGTTCCTTCTCTTGATCTTTTTCCTTGGATTCTTCCCACTTCTGTCCATATTTTATCGTAAACAAGGCTACTCAGCTGAAGGCTCAGTAGCACTGAATTATTTTGTACAGGTGCCAGAGACTTGTCTTTTTTTTTCTTTTTTTCCCCCTCTCTTCCCATGTTCTTTGATCACATCCCAGTAGTGGCTGACTGCTTTCCAGCAGTTGTATGCTGCAGTGCTATTGTTATCCCTCATATCTACATTCCATTTTTCCTTCCAAATTGTACTTATTTGCTGTTTTCTACATACAGTTTTATCTTGCTCTTGGTTTTTTTTGGTTTGATTCTTTAGAGCAGGTGGGGTGGTCTTACCAACCAAGATATTTGATTCCTCCCCCCCTCCATCCCTTTGAGCTGTTTGCAAACCATCCAGTTTGGTGCCATCATCATGATTAATCAATGTAATTAATATTATATTTCACAGATCATTAATGGAAGTCTTTAAGAAGTGGGTCCAGAATGGATGAATGAGGGAGGAGAAGAATCAGTCTGAGTCTTGTCTATCATTTAAAAATTACAGCAATGTTTCTTGGCCTCTAGGAAAAGTGGGAGAACTTTGTGTATAATGACATTCTCCTGTTTGTGGCTGGAAGTGGGCTGCCCATTTCTCTAAGGAAAAAAAAATCCACAAAGCTTCTGAAAATGGAGAAGATAAATAAAGGCTTGTTTTGGTTTTGCTGGGTTTTTCTAATTCGTGTTTTTATGTTGTGTTCTCTGGATATTTTTCTAGGTTTTAAAGCACCTACAACCATGTTTACCCTGCTTGTTGTCAACATCACTATTGTTATTTGCTTGGCTTACACTTGTTTTGGCTGTTTCAAGTACCTGAGTCCACTGAATTATAGGGTAAGTGATGGACACCTGACCTTTCAGCAGCTACCTGTGTGCTTGACAAAGCACCAGCTATTCCTGCTGGGTTGTCCATGCCTTCCTGCTTGCAGTCTGTTCACAAAGGTTCTTGGTAAAATGGTTAAAGAGGGCCTGTGGTACAGGTCGGCTGCTTGGCAGAGTGGGAAGTCTCTCAGTGTCTGCAGGAACTGAATTTGAAAGAAAAGTGGAAAAAGTATCCTGGGCTGCATCCCCAGCAGCGTGGCCAGCAGTTTGAGGGAGGGGATTCTGCCCCTCTGCTCTGGTGAGACCCCTGCAGTGCTGCACCCAGCTCTGGGGTCCCAGCACAGGAAGGACATGGAACTGTTGGAGCGAGTCCAGAGAAGACAACCAAGATGGTCAGAGGGATGGAGCACCTCTGCTGTGAGGGCTGGCTGAGAGAACTGGGGGTGTTCAGCCTGGAAAAGAGAGGGCTCCGGGGTGATCTAAGTGCAGCCTTCCAATACCTGAAAGGAGCCTACCAAAAAAAAGAAGGGGTGGAGAGAGTTAACAAGGGTGTTTAGTGACAGAAGGGGGGATGGCTTTAAGCTGATGGTAGGTTTAGATTAGGTAATAGGAAGAAATACTTTGCTGTGAGGTTGCTGAGGCACTGGCCCAGGTTGCTCAGTGATGTTGTCAGTGCCCCATCCCTGGAAGTGTTCAAGCCAGGGTGGATGGAGCTTGGAGCAGCCTGGTCTGGTGGAGGGTGTCCCTGCCCATGGCAGTGGGGTTGGGACTAGATGATCTTTAAGGTCCCTTCCAAGCCAAACCTTTCTATGATTCTATGTGGAAGGATTGGAGGAGAGAGTACCAGCACTGCACTGAGATCTGTCTGTGCAGGTTTTGGGTGCTCATGATCTGTGTGTACGGTTTTCACTCACCAGTTTGATATTTTCTCTTTCTTTTCCCACCCGTTTCTGGTTACAGATAGAAGACACACAAGGTGAAAGAGGAAAAGACACAGATGTACCAACAGTCCCAACGTCTTCTGTAAGAAGCTAAGAGTTACTAATATTCCCTTATGTTTCCCAGAAAACCTTAAACTTAATTTCTCACCCTGTTTACCAAAGAGCTTGTGTAGGACATATTAGTCTGAATGGACTGTGGGATTTCTCATGTGCATGTGGGACCACAGAGTTCTGCAGCCGGGCTCCTTGGCTGCTCCCAGGTGGTGTTCCAGAAGTACTTTCGGCTGCCGTTTTAGGAGTAGTAGAGACCCCCTGCTCCCAGCAGCTCTGTGTGCTGTGTTCTGTGCCCTGCCCCAGACAGAGCCTCACACCTGGACAGCTGCCAGACGCAGTCAGTGGCCACTGCTTTGATTCTGAAAGCTATGACGTGTAGCAGGTCTTGTTTGCCATGTCACTGAGAAGGATGTAGCACTGAGGGAGAAGGAAAGGCCTTATGCCACAGTCAAGAGGTGCAGGTGAGTGTTGCACCAGGAAGTCTCCAGCAGGGAGCAAAAGGCCTGAGGTGTTAAGGTGAAGAACGGGAAAAGGATGAAAAGAAGAGTGACAAGGGGAAAAATGATCCTGGGTGAGTTATCCCAGCGCTGTGCTTTGAGAGACCACTAAAACCCTTCCCTTGTGATTTCAGATGTACGTCCCGCAGGTTTTGCGTCCTCATCCTACCGAAAGGACGGTGCTGGCCCCCGCGGAGCAGCAGTCGTATGGCACCATGGACAACACGTGTTCCCAGGCGGAAGGAATCGTGAGCTATGCCACCGGACCTGCAGCAGTGGAGCAGGCGTCGAGAGCTTCGCTCTGAGTGCCGAGGACTAACACAAGGTGGAGCACTTGGCCCAGGTTTAGCAGAACTAATTCCCTGCCACCTCCTGCTAAGTATTCGGTGTTATGTATGTATTCCTGCCTGCAGAAGAGGTACAGAAATAATTCATTGTGTGGTCTGCAGCTGTGCTGGGAGATTAAAAAGCAGATACCTTGGGACTGATTGTTTTCCAGGCTGTCTACACACGTTGTGAAACAAACAAGTTGAACACGGAGATGCTGATCCTCAGGGACTTCACTTACGCTATCTCATCACTTGCCTTATGAAGATAACTTCTGCTGCATATAGATAGCTGGTCACCAAAGCCAATGCAGCTATTAGAGCTGTCATTTATTTATTCAAAATAATTCTTCCCTTTTTAAAAACTCCCAACATTTATTATTTACAAACCTCTTGGGATGTGTTAAATCCTGAGACAACGCCACTTTTGATGAAAATGCTGTTTGCATGGGTGCTGAGAATGGTGTGTGGGAGTCTCTCCTCTTGTCACCCAAAGTAGTCAGCGTAGTCTTGATCTTGGTACTTTTTTTTTCTTTGAAAGAGATGAGGGAATTACTGTGCACTTGGGTACTATAAGTACCAAAGCAAAAAGACTGGTGTGAAGAAGGGAGTGATTTATCTGATACTGTTTTTATATATTTTTGGAGGGCATTTAGGTCATTAGTTTCTGTTCACTATTTTTAAAGGCCTTCCACAATGAAAGTTCACCTGCCAGCAATAAAGGATGTAAACATTTTATCTCTTTTAATCTTGGGTTAAAATGCCAGATCTCTGGGTTTTCTCTATAGTGTCAATTATATGAGTTGTAAGATACTAAGTTTTTAAATTATGTAGTAGGTGCTAATCTATTCCAAAGTGCAATGTGTCAAAGTGTAACTAATAATCACGGAGCAATAAAACACTGAATTTAGAAAAATTTCAGCCTGTCTTGATTTATTTATTCTTTTCTCTGTATGTTGAAACAGTCCTTTTGCTGGCTGCCTCACAGCATGGTCATGAACTCTTCGTAAGAGCACTGCCACAAGCCTTAGAATGACAGTATGTCCCATGAGGAATTTGAAATACTTTTGGATTTCTCTGGGGGATGAATCTTGGTGACCTTTGGGTAGGAGAATCTTTTGGCCCTCTGTTTCCTTGCTTGTTGTTAAATTGTTATTTCCTGAATTTGACCTTTTCTAGCATGCCTGTAAAGCAGCAACATCTTGAGATTGTAGGAGACTTTGTGCCATGAATGCGTGCAGATGTTCAGGGCTGCCTCCAGCTGCCCAAGAACAGCCCTCGGACAAATGCTGAGCACGAGACCTGCCTGCTGCAAGAAGGACCCTGTGGAGCTCTGATCCCTCTCATAACAAGCCTGTCCTCTTAGCTGAAGGTGCAACTCCTGGGTCTTAAAAGGCAGGTGAGGAACCTTGTCTAGTGCGGGGTGGGGCCTGAATTTGTCAGACTATTTTGTACTCTCACTGCAGCGGTGCAGTTTAGTCAGGGGGTTGTGCACGTGTGTGTGTGCATTTTGATTTTTAGTGATCATGGCATTACTAGAGGTGGTGTGTACCTTGTGCACACACTGCTATTCCAGGTTGGTGTTCAAACCAAGAAGAAAAAAACCCAGCAGACTGCACAATTTTTACTCATCTGTGAGTCTCTCATACAGATGTGAGGTCACAAGGAGAAGGCAGCCTGTTGTGTTAATTAGATCAGAAGCCTGTGATTGTTCTGACTCATTTCTAGCTGCACTCCCCCATCTCATGCAGGTGTTTGCAGCAGCAGTGGATGCTTACGTGTGTGCTTACTGAAGAATCAGGTAAATCATTCAGCTACCACACTTGACCTGTTTACTGTGCTGGCACTGTGGGGGTTTTATGCTCTGTGATATAACTGACTTTTGAACAAATGACTTTTGATACTCGCTGTGAGGTTCTCCGTGTCATATCGAGGACAAAAACTCTAATGATTTGATTTCCTTTCTGTGCCTGGGAGGTTGCCGAACCTTGCTGGTGACACTCCTCGTGGCTGGCACGACTTTAGTACAGGCAGGGCCAGCTCTCCTGTGAACTTGCATAAACCCACCTCCAGTCATGCTAAGGTGCTGTGGATATAGAATATGCAAATCCTCCTCGATAATGGAAAGTTGCATCTTGCTAAATACTCATTGTGGGCATTTGAGGAACCAGTTCACACGTCTGACAGGGAAACCACCTGCATATTTCACTTACTGTGCAGCAGCCATTCCTGTTTGCCACTGTGCTGTGTTGCAGTTAAACTCATAGAAATGTCTATGGTATTAGGACAGGCACCAGTTGGACAAAAGGCTGGGGTCGCTCATTAGTAAATTATCACAAGATCTGTGTACAGCAACACACAAATTATAGGCTGCTTTAGCATCTTGTGTGGTGCTTGCTTCACTATTATCTTTTGGGTTCCTCTCTGAGAGCTGGAAGTAATTAAGAAACTGCCCTGGCTCTACTTCATTCCTTCATGCTGGTGAATATCTGTGAGGGGATAAAATTAGATCAGCAGGAGAAACTCCTTGCATTCCTGACTGAGCCTTAGAGAAAAGCTGAGGGATGGAAGCCTCAACAAATGTGGATATTGGCTGCACTGTATTTGAAATTCATATTTAAAGCCATGGCACATTCTTTACTGTTCTTTTTATAAACCTTTTGGCAGGCAGCCTAAGCAAATGGCCCAGCTGGAGTTGCTGATTGTGGCTCCCAGAAGCCATATTTGTTGGGATCCAGCGCCTGCTGCTTGCCTTGCATTGCTCAGTTGGAGCAGCGCCCTCCCCCAGCCCGCTCCTTGCTGAGTCCTTCCTGGCGTTCCAGCGGCCCCCAGCAGGAGCGCTCCCGGGAGCAGCAAGGCCGGACAATGTGACGCCGTGCGCAGGAGGAAGCCCCCGAGCGTGGTCTGGGATGGGATTCTCTGGGACACAGCTGAGGGGGGCAGCCTCTGGCACTTCGAAGAACGGGGCTCATTTGATACCGTACAACTGGGTACACTTCTGCAAAGACTTCGGGGAAGATGAATTTCTGCCAGAGTGAGGAAACTGCTGCGTGGTTTGCTGAGGCTCAGAAACCTTGGCTTGCTTGGATACACGGAGCTCTGTGCCAGTATTCTGTGTGCCAGGCCAACCTGGCTCACCTCCAGCCCTCTTACAACACATCCTCAACACCCGAATTATTGCAATTTCTCATTTGCATTAGGTGCACACGTTCATGCTTTGTTTTCCTCTGGGCTTTTCCCATAGCCGGAGCCAAAAGCAGATCTTTGTGCTGGCAGAGTTTCCAAGGGCTCCAGTGTAGCATTAGGCCAAGGTCTTTCTGTCTCTTTACAGAGGTCCAGTTCCCAGCTCTGCTTACCCACACATGCTGGCAGCACAGCTGAAGCTTTCTTGTGTCTGTTCCACAGATAATTTGGTTACGAGTCTTTGGAAGCCTTTTACTTTTGGAAGCCTTCTCTTCAAGAAGGTGGGCTTGTTCTAGAACCAACAGACCACAAAATTTTCTCCAGACTCTTAGCAAAAGAGAGGTGAGTGGCACAGAAGATTTGGGGAGAAGGGAGCTTTTTCCCAATTCTACTGACTACAAAGGAAAGACACTTTATTGTCTCAAAACTGCAACAAGATAAGGAAATGCTCACTTTTAATTCCAAATGAGGATCATGTGTCTTATCTGAAAGTGGTCTTGCAAATTCTTTCTCTGTCTTATCTAGACAAGACTTCTTGAAGGATTCTGCTTGTCACCTGTCTGTAACAGCTGCAAGTGCCTGTTTCAGATATTTCAGAGGTACAGAAGTTGTTTTTTTCTTTCTGAGGACAGCTGTCTGAAGGATAAAAACAGAAAGGAAACAACTAAAAGTGGAGAGAGTGAAGATTAGGTGGTTATAATGGAACATTCTTCCCCATAATTTTTTGGTTCTTCGGTTAGGTCCTGGCATTTCTCTGTATCCCACATCCTGTTGGTTAGAATGGAGCATCTCAGCTGCAGCAAATACAACTTCCAAAGTTTTTAGTGCTTAAACGCAGAGCTTCTGGGTTATCCTCACTTTTCTCTGCCAGAAGAGTCTGTAACCATCTGTAGCTTGGAGAGAATATGCATCAAGATCCAGCTGTAGCAGAATTAACTTCTAATTCTTTTGATGAAACAGTGAATGTGGCCCTGTGAATTAACTGGTGTAGTGTAGGAAGCTGCTTCTCCCTACTCTCTGTGCCTCCATTACTAATCTCTTTCAGCTTTTATGGCTAGTGGGAAGTAATATTCTGTGTGTTAAGTAAAAGCTAACTATATTTCCAGCTAATTAAGTAAAAGCTAAGTGTATTTCCAGCTTCAGTTCTGGATGGAGGTCTCTTTTCACTAAGTTCTGGTTTGGAAATGTCCACTGATACAGAGTTTGTGCTGTGCAGGAGACCGGAGCTTCATTCCCATCTTATCCATCACATCTTAGGGAAATGAAATATGACACATGTAACACAGACATGACAGTGTTGTTTTAGGGCATTAATACACTTTTATCTTTCAGACTGTAAGCTGATGATTAAGTTGAGATCTTGAAATAAAATCGCTTATTCTGAGAAGTCAGAGAACAGTGGCTGCAAGATCTGATATCCTTGCACATTCTGTCCCGGATCTGTGTGTGATGTTCAAGTGGAAATGGGTGGGACTGTAAATAGCCAAGAAAGAGAGGGAAATTTTTATATCTGCTCCTAGACTCAGTGGTTAACTAAGTGCTGGTTAATAATTAATGAAAGCACTCTTCTCAAAAGTGATGTTGAAGATAGAGTGCTAGCAGTTCAATGTATGGTATGTGATAAGGTTCTAAATAAAATAGGAGCCAGATTTTGTTGCTGTCTCGTACCATTACTGCTGTGTGATTGTGAACCTCCCATTTCTATGCAGTGGCACAAAAGGGTGACAGTTTGTGATGGAAGTTAGGGGCTGGTTTTGAAAGGAACCTATCTGTTGTGCTTCTTAGATGCTTATTGAAATTAAAAAAGAGAAGAATTGCAGTACAGGAGGAAGACTGAGAGCTGTGAGAATGTAAGAGAGATGTATTTTTGTACACAGCTGGCCTTCCTTCTGTATGAAAATCCTTCATGCATTTGGTGGTGGTTTATGCTTGGATTTTCAGACTGATTGGCTTTTTTATAGCCTGCTCTCCTGAAATGTAAAGCACTGAGTTGCTTCTTTCAAGTGAAGATGTTCCATGTCAAAACTTATTTGGAATTCTAAATAGGTTTTTTTCCCTAAGGCAAATTATCAGTATTTTTTCCCCTCCGTCTACAGACATAGAGAAATAAAACCAGCAGCTATCTCCATAGATGAAAATGGAAAAAGAAGTGATTTAAAGAATTGCTAAGTACCATAATTCGGTTGCAGGCATTGAATTTTTTTATGATAGGTTTCTAGATTTAGCGAATGAAGTCGGGTTTTCTTGTTCTTTTATATTTTAAATCTGTAACTTCAAAAATGTCCCTAAAATAGGAAGAATTCATTCCCTTCTGAGATGAGGAATCATAATCTGCTGGGAAGAAAAGGGCAAAATTGAGAAATAAATCAATTGAGTACCTCTAAGAGGAATCATTTAAGTTATTTATCTTCAAAAAGGAAAAGAGTGGAGCAATTAGGAGAATGACATCATCTGTGTTCTGCAGTGGGTTCTTCTGCTCTGTGTGAGGTATTTCTTTAAACCCTCTTTGCCTCTGGTTTCTCTGAAACATTAGGAATTGCCTTCTGATCGCTGCAAAAAGCTTTATGAGAGCCACAAAAGACTTGGGCTGATAAAAAAACTTCCCCTGAGACAAAAAATGCAGGGGTGGACTGTAGCTCCCTGAAGTCTGTACAAGAATTCCTAGAACTCGAGAGGTACAAATGTGTTTGCACACAAAACCACCCCAACGATGCAGGCTTGGCTGCAAAAGACCTTAAGAAATGTTGGTATTTTCCACTGGCTGCTTAACTGGAGTTTGTCCCTTCCTGTCTCTGTTCACCCCTTCCCTGTGCTGCACTCCCTCTGATCACCTGCAGTGGCTTGAACCACTGCTGCAAAGGATTGTCTTTCATTTAAGGAGGTGGAAACTCGGCACTTAAATCCCTTTTACTGTTCATCATAGCCTCAAAACCGCAGGCATTCAGTTATTAAACACGGGGAGGGCACGAGCATCCCCTCAGCATCTTTAAATCCAGTCAGGAAGGCATTTGGAAGCCTGGGGTTTGGACTACATGGAGCCAGGGGAAGGAGCTGTCACTCAGCACGGGTCTGTGTATAAATACTGCTCTCCAGAAGACAACTGACAATTGTAATGGGGCTAATTCTTCTAGCAGCACTGGCATAACACCATCAGGGCTGTCTGGCGCTGCACAGGGTATTTCTTCCATGAAAGAAAACTAATCTTGAGCAAGACAGTTTTAGTGTGACTTATGTTCCTTGAAGTGCTATTACAGCAAGTAAAACAAGTGGCATCATTTCTCAGTGTTTTAAAATAAGCTGCACTGAAATCAATATGGATTTATTCCTTGTCTCTTTCCACAGCACCCAGGAGGAGCTTCCCATTCCACTTTCAGACAAAAATATATCTTCATTTAGTGCATATTATGTATTGCACCTGCTGTAAAACAGAACTGTGCATTTGAGTGACTGTCTTGAACCTCAGTCCGGCCCCCGAGCAATCGCAGCTGCCTCGGTGGTGGTGACTGGTGCCCCTCATAGGTCTAGAGCTAACTCTGATGCTAGGCTTAACATGTTCTAATTTCCATTAAATGATGGTTTCACCTCCTTTTTCAGATGGAAGTGTGATTTCTATTCATATTCTTTTCATTCATGATCTGAGTAATGCCTGACATTTTTGTTTAATGTATATGAACTCCTGTCTTGTTGTGTAAGATGTCCAAAGGCTGCATATGGTGACATGGATTTTTCAGGACATTATGGTTTACAGTTTAAAAATCAGAAGTCAAATTTGGTTGTAGTGGGAGTTTGTTTAGCTGGAGCTGTACGAGAAGATTACGACCTTACTCGTGTTTTTCCATACCAGAAGCAGACAGGTTCCAAAGCACTTCAGCTGGGGAGGCAGAGTGCAACTTGTTTATTTTCAGTGGCATCTCCACGGTTCCAAACCCCTAATCTAGACTCTTAATGGGCTATGACTGGATAATTAAAAAGCAGGGTTTAGACCAGCTACTTCTGGTTTCAGCGTGGGATAAATGCATGTTTTGGAGCAGCTTAATGTGGCGTGGCTTTTAGGACAGCACTTTCTTGGAGCAGGGACTTTGGGGCAACTTGGGGCCAGAAATTGAAGCTTCACTAAGAAATGGCCCTGGAGCCAAACATAATGTTTGGAGCATCAAAGTGTCACCAGATTCCGTGTTATCCTGAAGGCTGTAGCTACTGTTTCAGAGCCTTATTCCCAAGAAACAGCTCAGCCAGCCCAAGAGCATCACATCTGGCCTTTTTAGAGAAAATTCTCTGGCTGAATGGCAGGTCCTCAGCTGGCTGACATAAATAAGAACAGTTGTAACAGAGCAGGGACTCCTTTGGTACTGCTTATTATTATTATTATTGGAATAATCTGACATGCAATTACTTGCTAACAGAAATGTTAAAGCTATTTCTGGTTATCTGTACCAAATAATTGCCTGTAGCCAGTACCAGAGAGTATCAGAAGTGAATCTGGATTCACTCGAGGTGCTTGTCAGATCCAGATCTCAAGTTCCTGGGAGAGTTGCTCGCCACAGGATGAGAAGCAGATGCTGTCACTGGCTCACAGACACTTCATTAGTATTAAACCTTGCACTACAGGTGGTGGGATTGGCTGTGTTTTGCTGAAACCCAAGGGTTATTTTGAAAAGAGAAGAGGAGCTGAGGGCAGGTTTTACAGCTGCTGTATAGCTAATTTCATACTTTTTCACTCCATCATAGTATTTCACTGCATTTTTATCTAAGTGTAGGTAAGTAGATGATGAGCAACAACTGTTGATAGCTGTGGGCTTGAGGTTTGAGAAGTGTGACATCAAATTCAGAACAAACTCTTCTATGTATCAGGTGTTTAATCATCATTTTTAAGCTCCTAAAATCTACATCTTTTAGGTCCAGATTTGTCTCTTTCAGACAGTAGCTTATCAAACCCTGAAGAGCACTTACCTGGTGCCCAGGGCAGGGCAGGACATGCTCAGGTACTGCCTGTGCTCACTGTCACTGACTCAGAGTGCTGAGCACAGAGAGGTGTATTTGAAAATAGAAAGGTCCTACAGGTGCTTGTTTTCTGTCCGGCTCTCGCTGGTGACTGAGCCTGGCTGAGCTGCTGTAATGACAGATCCCAAACCAGAGTCCTGATGTGCCTCCTTTCATACAGGCTGGGCCCCTTCACACAGATCTGCTCCAGAAGGGAGAGAGAAGATGCTTCACTCCCATCTGAAAAGGGGTTTGGCAGATATCGCACCCCAACCTTCCTTCCCCCTTCCTTTATCTGCGTTGTGGCGGAGCGGTCCCCGGGGAAGTGCTCAGTTACATCAGAACATGGCACAGCTCCCTCACACCACAGCACATGTCTGCAGTAACGAGGAGAGGGGGTGGCTGATCTCCAGCTCTGAAATCCAAGGCCGCCCAGGGGACAGAGGGAAAGGAAAAACCAAAAAAAAAAATCAAGACTTGTGCAGGAAGGTGTGGAGTGGTGCCTGTAGCAGCTGTTCTTGTCAGAGGTGAGCCAATTCCTCCTGAGTGAGGAACCCTCTTCCGCTATACTGCTCCTGAAACAAGTCTGGGGAGGGTCTTCTCCAAGGAGAGTCTGCTTCAAAGGGAATGATTCTGTGTTTTCCCTCCTGAGTGTTCAGAACAGACTGACCTGCATCACACAGTACTTTGAAAATGGGAACACAAATCTGGACTGAACGAAAGCATTTGCAATTAAGCACGGAATTAGTGCTCGCTATGACTCTGGCAGCAGGTAGCTGTCTTAAGAACTCAAGAACAGCTTGAGGATCAAATCTAGCAAAGAGACCTGAGAGCTCCTCTGCCTTGCTCTACTGGCACCTGGGTGCAGCAGGCAGAGGAAAGGGAGCTCAGAAAACTGATCCAGGCTGGTCCACAGCCCGTCTGCCCTAAGGATTTTCTGTCAGGGCTGGTGGTGGCTTTCAGCACTAGGATTTGAATGTGCCCAGCAGGAGGGTCCACCTGCCCTCTGTGAAACAAACTCTGTGCTATGCAAGAGTCTAAAGCCTTGTGGGATGGAGCATGGATCTGCTGAGCGGCTCTTGGCTTCCATTTCAATTAATACTGTGAAATAATACTAATCCATGCAAGTGCTATTGATAGATTGTATTTCCCTGCGCTTTCAGAAGTAGAGAAGGGCATCAGAAGTGACAGGAGAACAAAACCACACTGAAATCAGTCATCTGGATGTGGTTTAAGACTTGTTTGAAGCTTAACTGCACACACCAGGGACAGGAGCTGGTAAAGCCATACAGCCCTTCAATTTTCTTTGAGCAGTTTGCCTTCAATCTGACCTTTGTGACAGATGCAGTACAGAACTGAGAGGTTCTGAACTGATGCTTCTCTTAGCTGGTACCAAGCAAAATCTCAGCTGTTAATAAAATAATCAAATAGGAGTTATTGAAAAATGTAATGCACTTTTCTTTTAATTTTGAATTAATCAGGTTTTTATTCTTTAGTAAGAGGTATTTACAATACCCTGCCAAAGCAGTGCAAAGCCACAGTGTGTTGAGACTACCTCGGGCTATGATTTAACTTAAGAGTACAAATTCAGAGCAGAGGTAGCTGGGCTGGGGTTACTCCTACCCAATCCCTCCCCCTGCTCCGAGCTACAGGCACCTGTGTGTTTCAGCAGCTCCTCACATACCCCAGGAGCCTGGCACAGGGCACTCCAGCTCCTTCACAGCCAGGAAACTGCTCTACAGCCCAGGCTGGAAGAGAAAGGCAGCCAGCAGAAGGCAATTTAAAGGTACTGTAGATCATCAATGCTGCTTGACAGACCGATGCTCTCATGCAAGTTAGGTCCTGCCAGGCTGCTCCTCACTCTTTATGGGAGGAGCTTCATACTTACAGCAACTCAAGTTTTACTGCTGCCATGAAAAAAAAAGCCTTTCCTAACAATTGAACTGTTACTAGGTATGTTAGTAGTTGTGAGGTCTATTTTTCATTCTCAAAGCAAGAGTCAAAAATACTACAGAACACATTTCAGAAGACAGCCAAGTACTCTTCGTGTTACTTGCCGAGCCTCGCTGAACAAAAAAACCCCAACCCAAAATCAGCTGGTCCCCATGGCAGTATCTCATGGAGATAGACTGCATTTCTCTGGCTGTCCTTGCTCACACCTGGTCAATAATAAGATCTAATTACATGGATTACAGTAGACTCAGTAAACCCTGTACATGTGCTAAACTAAAGTAACTACCCTGCTGTTTCTTAGGAAACTTATTCCCCTTTCTTTTTCCAGAGTTGCTCTTTCTCTACTTTCCCAACAAATTGCAGGATATCTTTAGCAAGAAGTTCAGGTTCCTCGAAAGCTGCAAAATGGCCACCTCGAGGCATGAAGTGGAAGGAAACGATGTTGGTGTATTTCTTCTTGGCCCAAGCCTGGGGTGTGTGCAGGATTTCATTAGGGAAGGAGGCGATGCCAGTGGGTACCTGTACTGTGAGCCTGAGAGAGGAGAGAGAATCACTGTAATCTTCCAAACACTTAAATCTGCAACAAATCAAAAGTCCCAAGGAAATGCTCCTAAACAGTTGGGCACACTCTTGTTAGGCAATTAAAATTCAACTTCCATATCCTAAAAGTGAAGACAACACTCTAATTCCTGAGGAAAAGAACTTGTTGGGTTTTTTTTTTTGGCATACAGTGATATTAAGGCAGTTTTGCAAGGGATCCAGGGCATGAAGGTCAGAAGCATGGAAACAGAGAGGAGAGCCCTAGGACATGGTGGGCAGCAAATTTCCTCTTGCTGCACATAGGGCTCAAATTGAGGGGAAAGCACACAATTTGATAAGGGCTGGAGAGAGATTTACAGAGAAGATAGCCACTCAAATATACTAAGCCTGGCAGGACAACTGGAGGGGAGGCAGGGGAAGAATTACTTCAGAGGGGGAGAGAGGAGAGGAATAATAATAATCTAGACTAGCTCAGAAGCAACATTTCTAAACGTGAGGCTATACCTTGTAAAGTAGCTCTTGCTTTTAACTGGAACAAACGTGCAGTACAGAACATTCTGCACATTAGGAAATATAAGGAAGCAACTGGATTTGAGGGGAAGAGTCTCTTACAAAGTGGAATGATCTGTGCTTGTTGTAAGAGCCCCATTTTCTAGGTTTAAATATCCCATACACGTAAGCTGCATTGTCAGAAGTGACAGACTTTAAAATGTAGATACAAAAAGTGTTGGGCACGTAGCTGCTGGAAGCCTGAGATCAGAATTTTACGCAAGACTCTGAGACTCTGTCCTCTAGGCACGTAAAAGTTCACACAGCTCATCTCGTGCAGGCAGAACCAGAGCAAAATACTGCCCACAGCGTAGCCACAACAGCTTCAGGAACTGAGTCAGCTTCCTGGGAGCATCATTTCACAGCTAAATAAATACCATGGCACTAAGCTGTGGTTGCAAGTACCTCGGGGCAGGTTTAAGCCTTCGCTCGTACTCAAGCTGACACAAGTATATGCAACCAAGCTGCTGTCTTAAGAGTCTGAGCAGCAGCAGCAGGCACATCCTGAACAGGCCTCCTGAATGATGCAGTTTGTCAGTAGGCTGAAGCTGCTTCCAAAGGAAGGACTTAAGCCTTTTGCAGAAACAGGCAAAGTGTGTCCAGAAATGTGCAAAAACTACAACCAACTAAACTAAACTAAACTGACTGCATGACTCAGTCACAGGCTAATTTAGTAACAAATAAAATCGGGAAGTACGTGGATGCTCCATGGATGGGAGGCCCTCAAGCAGTGCCTCCAGTCAGATCTCCTCACTGATGGTTCAGGATTCCTACCTAAGCACCGTGTTTCACACAGTACATCAACTACCAGCTCTGTCTTGCAGAGGAACGCTGTGACAGAGCAGTATTTTTCCTCAGCATTCAGAAACTTATAAAGCCTGAGCAATCTCTCTGCAACCGTAAAATTAAGATCAGGGCAAAATACTTGAAGAGAAGAAGCCACACTCACTTTTCATGTTTCTGTGTGCCTATCCCCTTCTGCAAGTTTTCTTTGTAGAAACGCATGGAGGAGACAATGCACCCTGACACCCAGTAGATCATGACGTTGGTAAGCAGATCATCCAGGCTGAACTTCCTGAAGAGGCAAGCCCAAGAGATTGCTTAATTAGAATTGAACACTGATTTGCATCACTTTAGCAGGGACTTGACTTTGGTTTGGTTGTAAGGAAAAAAAAAAATTACAGGAAAAAAATAGTTAACTTGGTTAAGAGTGGAGAGGTGAAGCTACTACTCCCCCTCTGTCTGCCAGTGACCAATTAAGGATGCTAAAGGCTTTCAGACACAGACTGGGAAGTGACATTTTAACTCCTACACGGAAGGCAGATTCCAACAAGCACCTTATGCTCCAGCATGGCTGTTTCCCCTGTCCACAGACTGGGAGGGTGGGAGCAGAACAGCACATGCAACAGCTTGTGCCATTTATTAATGATAATCTGAAATGCTACCGAGAGCCTTCAACAGAGCCACCACACACCAACACGTGCTGTAAACAGTGCATGTTTCTTATAAAGTTATTAGCTGTGTGCAGTGCAAACATTCCATTCAAATCTGCTGGCACTGGGCCTTTCCATAGCATGCTCCCTCTCTCCATTCCTGCCAGGTAGCTCTCAAAGGGGATTTCATCTCTGATCTCTGCTGCACACTAAACATCAGCCTTTATTGGCAAAAGGTAGGTAGATGAAGCAGTAACAATCAATCCACAGCCAATTCACAGAGAGTTATTTGTTAGTATTACAATGAATCATAAGTTCCCAGACTCTTAATGTGGGTTAAACTTTTGGTCCTAATGAGATTCTTCCCCCAAGTCAGTTTTTAATATCCAGGAGTTGCAGGGTGTATTTCTTTTCTTAGGAGATCAAAGTGGGAAGGGAATCCATCACCCTCCATGGCCTGTTTGCCTCTCTTTGGGCTTTGGTGCAGCCCTGCACCAGCTGTGGTCACTACAGGCTCCCTGAGGTGCAAGGTGACCACTTCAGACAAACCTCTTTAGCTGTGACTCTGGGCTTAGTCACCTCATCCAAAATGGCAGGAGAGAAAGGACTTACCTCTCTAGTCCTCCATCCTCTAGATTCTGGAATTCCATATCAGTCCACGAAGAAAACTTCTCCAAGATGTATGCCGCCAGTCCTACAGGAGAGTCATTCAAACCACAGCCTGTAAAGGAGGAGGAAAATTTAACTAAAATTGTGATAACCAACTACTGAGAGTGTTAGAGAAGCTGCCTATACAGGGGAAATAACTTTACAAAGCTGTTCCAACAGCAGCTTTCTTAAATAAATAAAATAGTACAATGAGTTGGAGCCATTTAATGCCAAATCATAAACTGAGAGTATCTGCAAACGAGCAGGCTCCACATTAGCTCACACTGAACGTTTTTTGGACTGATGTAACAAGCATTGGATTTCTGCTGGCTTTTCTTTTTTTCTGGTAAGCTAATAAGATTAAGCTCTATGTGCCAAGGAGGGTTTGCTTCCATTAATCTGGAAGTTGTCATGTATTAAACAGCATTACAGAGCCAAACCCCGCATGCCTACACATGACCAGGAGGATTTGCAGAATTATCTAACAGCAAAAACATTTTAAGGATTATTAGAAAGTCATTAAGGAACAGCAAGGCTCTACTAAACGGTCCATCTTCTGAATTAGCAATAGCAAACTGCCTTCTTGTGGAACAAGCCTTAATATAGATTTTATAGTTTGCTCTTCTTGGACAGAAGAAACACACCTGCACGTGGAACTTTGATCACACATCCTAGTGCTGTGAAATACAGGGACCATAACCTGTCTCAGCTTCTCAGTAAAACGTGAGAAAAAGCTGTTCCCAAGGAACAGCAACGTGTTTGAAGTTCCACCCGTGCAACCCAGCCTTCCAGGAAGACACCTAACACTGCAGCTGGCACAATTTCATCAGTAATTGCTATTTAAACATGACAGTGGAATTTCAGTTATTAAGCAACTACCACTGATAACTGAAATAGCAAGTGTTTGGAAAAGCTCTGTTGAGCACACTTTCCAGATCTGCTGGACATGACAAGCAGCAGCCTGTTCTCATCTGCTCACTGCGAGTACAGTACATCTGTTTACACAGCAAAAACCCTGACACTGGTCCTGAGAGCGTTTGGAATGCAGGAATTTCTGTCAGAGACGTCTTCAGAGCGTTCTTCTCCTTTCAGTAACCTGCCACTGCCCTGCTCCTCCCTTCTTTGTCCTGAGAATTGCAGGAATGCTCCAGCTCCCAAAGCATGACCTGGCTGCTGGTTCCCAGTCTGCACAGTCTGCTCTGACAGACCACACATGACTGGTAAGGGCAAGAATCAGCCAAAATTCTGATTGCGAAGGAGCACGGCGTAGGCATCTTTCAGCTATTAGCTTCCCTCTCTTTCCTAAAGCACAAAAGACTGGTAATTTTTAGAAACCAAAACTCAATGGAAGAAAAATTATTTTAAATCCATAAAATTAGCCTTTTGCCTACACATTTTAAGAACATACCTGCCTCTGAAGGTAAGCTTATGGAAGACCATTAAGAAGTATTTTCCTTAGCTATGTTTTTAATAAATCAGTGAATTGCTGCTGCACTAAATGAAAATGTAGTCAGTACTCTTCACTCAGTTGTCCAATTCAGCCACAAAAGATATTTTTAAAATAGAAACACCTAATACTCAGATACTTAAAGCAGTTAAACCATCTGAGTGACTACCTCATCTAGAAAGAACATTCATAGATACAATTTTTTTCCTTGAAAGCCTGCAAGTGACTCAGAACAATGAGTGAAAGTGAAATTTGATTTTACTTCTCAGGTATTACTTATCATTATAATAAATAAGCCACATTGTGTGCTGAGACAGCTAAAAGCTTCTTGTAGTTTACATTATTTGAATGTGATCCATTGTCTGAGAAGAAATTATCTTTTGCTCTCAACAGAGCTGCATTTGAAATGGAATTGCAGTCCCCCGTGATAGCAGAAGTGGAAAAATATTAAACAATCTATTTTATTTACGACAACTGGAAAATTAGGTCAGTGGCACTTGGAGTATGCTCAGTTTGGATGTGCAGATACACAGCAAAAAAAAACCTATTCTCTGCATATTTTTAGCAGTACATTTTGTGTCTATGAAAGTGCAGCTGCAGTGAAGAGACTTAAGTATTCCTAGCTTGAAAGGTTGTGGGGGGTTTTTTGTTTGTTTTACCAACAGTATCTGGCTTTGTAGCCTGTATGTGAGCGTAGCCAGACTCGGACAAGATCCTGTAGAGCCCTTTTTTCAAGAAGGGAAACATCCTCCTGACATCTTCATCCTGGAATCCGAAGAGCCCTGGGAAGTACCGGCCCAGCAGGATGGAGAGCAGGTGAGTGAGTCCCAGCTTCGAAACTGAGGTCATATTTAAATGAAGACCTTTCACGTGGCTAAAGACAAAAACAGAAAAAGCCCCACAAGTTAACAAAAAGTTAACAGAAGTTCAAAGTTGTATTTAGAGTCATAGAATATCCTGAGTTGGAAGGGACCCACAGGGATCATCAAAGTCCAAGTCCTGGCCCTTCACAGGACAGCCCCAAGAATCACACCATGTGCCTGAGAGCAGTGTCCAAACGCTCCTCGAACTCTGCCAGGCTCGGTGCTGTGACCTGTAACATTTAAAATGTTTTAACAAAAACGGACACACTTGAATTCCAGCCTGTTAATTACATCATGACCTCAGCTGCCCTTTGTAGTGTGGCTTTTCACACAAAAATGACAAGCCAGAGGGACAACTCTCAGTAATCAGCACACACTCCAGGGCACTAAGCCACAAATCCTCACTTTATTCTCTTTACAAGTACTTGTCCCACTCCAGATCTCAGCGAGGCCACTACAAAACTACTGCACAACTGTTTGAAAGAAAAAAGCATTTAATATAAACTAAAGTATGTACTTTTGGATCACTGCTTAACACCGAGCATCAAAGAGAGAAACTACACAGTGAGGACTTGGGCAGGAACTGCCAAGTGCACAAGAAATAACTATTCACAGAGTACAACAGCTGTACCAAGGGGGTACTCACTTGGGAGCTATCTGGGCCAGGTTGGTGCAGATGAGCCAGCCCCAGTCACCACCCTGGGTGTAGAACTCATTGAATCCCAGCCTGAGCATCAACTCATAAAAAACAGAAGCGGCACTCACGGAATTGAAGTCTGCATTAAAAGAAAAGAACACTTTTGTTGTAGTAATTCCACCCACACTTCTGACCCTGAAGCATTGAGTCTCCACATCAAGGCAACGTTCAAGCTCCTCAAAAGCTTCAAGCCCAATTCTCCTTGCCTGTCTGACTGTGTGGAAGCCCTTGCTCAGCATCCAGGCAGGGTCTAGAGAACAAGCAGAAACCACGAGGAGGACAAACTCCAGCCTTGGTAGCAGACTGGTGTTCTCCCAGTTGTCCCTGCCCTTGCCCCGCCAAGGGGCTGCCAGACTCCCCTTAAACTCAGCTCTGTCCACACTCCATCTGAGCCCCGTCAGAGGCACGGAGAGTTGCCCAGGGAGTGTGTTCCTGTTTTGTCTGCCGGGAGCACAGTCTCCTCTAAATGACAGCTGGAAGCTCTTGCTCCCACCAGTGATGCACTTCTCCACTGCTTCTGAGCACTGACCACGTAAATCATAGCCAGGGAAGCAGAAAAAAGCAAACCCAACCTTCCCCTGCCGGTCATTCACCTGCACAGGTAATTAAATGCTAAACTCAGTACCACTTTCAACACTACCTGGCTTCAACTTGCTGCAGCTTGTGTTTGTATCCCTCAGAGCAGAAGCTGAGCAAGCAGGGATTTGGCTGCAATCTGCCACGTGGATACGTGAACTGCTTTGTTTCAACTGTTCCTTCTCACCTACCTGTGCAATGCTGTCAAATATGGATTCAAAACACCCAAAAGGAACAGCAGTAAATTAAATTACCCTGACTGCTCACTCACAGAGAATTCATGGATGCAATTACAACTCCTGGGTTGTCACTTCATGGCTTTTTATGGTGCTTTCTAAATTATCTATTTACACACTGCTCCAGAAACTAGCCAGTGATGTCACCCAAAGTCACCCCCTTATCTCCCTCCTCCCACACGACACACAGGATCTGTGTTTCCTCACTGGGAAAACAAGAAGTGTGTAACAGGAGTTGCTGTTCTGCTAACAGAGGCTGTCTCACTGTGAGACTGAGCTTGTGGGGGCTCAGTTTCTTCTCATGTGTCATACCTTTTTTGTGGGGTGCTTCTGAGAAACCATAACCAGGGATAGATGGGCAAATGACCTCAAAAATGTGTTCATCACCGAGGCCGTGGCTTGCAGGATCCGTCAGGAGAGGGATAATTTTGTAAAACTCGTAAAATGAGCCAGGCCAACCATGAACCATTAGTAGTGGCTTTGCAGCCTGGCCTTCGGGCAAACGAGGAGGCTTTACGTGAACAAAATGGATATCAATGCCTGTAAAAATAAAATCATTAATTAGCACGGCCAAATTTACCATGACACTGAAACTAATCACAGAGCAGATTACGAATAAAGCTTTTCTCCAGTCCCTTTTTTTTGGTGAGTGTGCGAACACGCTGCACCTCTCTGGATACATTTATCCAAGGACCTTAAAGTACTTTATAATGGGCAATTAAACATCACAGCAGCCAAATGAGGTTGGCTATTTCTGTTTTAAAATAAACTGGCAAATTAAGACATAGAAGTGAAGCAATCTACCACCTGTAACACAGTGACTCATACAGCTTATAGGCAGAGGAGACAATTACATCATTTAGTCCAACTGCCCTTAAATTTTACCCAAATGTCCCTACATGGCACAGGATAAGCTTCAGTCAGCCACAGATTTTTCTTCCTGAAAGGCCTACAATAGCAGCTTGAAGGCACCAAGAGATAGAGAATCCATCACAACTTGCAGCTGTTGGTTTGGGGGCATTAATCACTTTCCTCATTTTGTGCATGCCTTACTTTCCATTTGAACTTGTCTGGCTTCTGTCCCCAGCCACTGACCCTAAATGCTACAGCGAAAGGAATTTAAAAAGCCTTCACTAAGTATTCTCTGTCTGTGGAGGCCTCCTGTAATCAGGTCACACATCTTAACTGCTGATAAACCAATCATGCCAAATCAAGGATTTTATGCCTCACTAAACGAGAGTTAAAAGTATTCATCTTTGTAGTTCTTTCTACCCTTTGTCCAAAGTTTTCAGAGTCTCTTTAAGTGAGTAAACCAAAACAGGAAACTGTGTCCTAGCACCAGTCTCCCGCTTGTTCAGTAAAAGGTAAAAACTGCAGTGTGGTTTCCACTGTGATCCCTTCCAGCAGGAAAGCTTCACACAGCACTGCACGACCTGCCTCAGGTGAACTGCTCTTCCTCAAACTAACTCACGGCTTTGTTTTCCAGGAAACAGGAATTTGTTCCCAGCAGAGCCTGAATGCCTCATTTCTTGATGCATTTAAGCACATTTTACTCACATCAACTCCAGTTCACCAGCAATCCCACCTTCTTTCACTGACTTGAGATTTCCCCACCCTTGACACCTCTGTGAATCTCTGTATCCTCTGAAAAGCTTTCAAGTGATGACAGAAGGTAGGAATCTGATACACAGCATGTTTGACCTTGTCTTTTCATATCTCCTCTCTGTAATCCTTCCCAACACTGAAATTTCCCTTCCCATTGCTATACATAGTGCACAGTCCTTTGCTGCTTCTCCCTTTCTTGTCTCAGATGGTGCTGTTTTCTTCTTTTTTAAGGGAAGGCTTTTTGGTTTTATCCTTTTCAGCACTAACTATTTATTTAATTATTATTATTTAAATAATCATTTCAATAAATGCTTTATAGTCTAACCACTAAGTAACACCATTTACTGTCCCAAATCCAGTTAAAATATTATGGCAAACTGCACCATTTGAAATAACACACAATTATGGGTGCAAGTAAAAACGTAACAAAATGCTCTGTTAAGGTTAAATTTTGCCATCATGCGAGACAATTGCCTGCTGTGCTCTCGCCCTACAACTGCAGCCCCGAAAGACCCAAGCACCACCCTAAATCGGGCATTTGAAAAAGCCCAGTCTGACCAAGCCTCAGCACCAGCAGAGCTTGGCTGAATGAACTCCTTGGAAAGGTGCGGTGTGCTGTGAGTGAAGAGAAACCATCCCCTCACACCTGGCAGCACATCAAGCCCGGGGAAAAGGCACTGTGCACTCCTAGGCCTGGGAATGCTTGAGGAGGTGCAGCAGAGCACATCTGCCCCGCCAGGCAGGGACAACGTGCCCAGCTGAGGAGGCCTGCCAGGCCGATGGCTTCACTGTGACAGCGGCAGCTGGGCAGCTCCACGGAGCATGAGGAGACATCTGCGGGAGGGTTCGCATGACTGCACGCAAACAGGGAACATGTGTACATCTTAAGATCCACTTCTGCTTCCAAACGCCCGTGCTTGGCTCCCGTTAACACCAGCTGACAGCCCGCTCATGCACAGGGAATTCCATTTGTCATTCCTTGTCCTAAAGGCCTCAGTTACAGTGAAGGAGTTCCTCGCTGCTTCGGCAGCGATGGCAATGATCCAGGGAGGGAAGGCCCGTGTGACACAACCAGAGCCTTCTTCCCTCCTAGTTCCCTTGCAGACAAACTTATCTATTACTGTTTATATTTTAAGGGTAAAAGCTACGCACCTTGAATTTTTGTTTTGAATTGTGGGTACTTGTTGAGGATTTCAACTTGTTTCTTCCAATTGAACTGGTTTTTCCAGTAGGACACAACCTTCCTGAGATGCACCGAGTTAGTCCCATAATGGAAGCAACTGTTCTCCAGGGGCTCAGTGAATCGGGCCTGGTCAAGTCTCCTAAATAAATCCTACAGGGAGAAAGAGAGAAGAGACATTAAAAGCACTTGTGTCTGCTGCCTTGGGCTCTACTGTGTATGGTTTCTAGTTATTCCCAAGTGAAACGGAAACAATGGAAATAACATCTCTAATTAGACACCTGTGCCTTCTGCTGATGCTCCATCAGCTGTTCCAATTCCTTTCCTCCTCCAGGTGGCCTCCTTCCTCTTCCATTCACAGCTGTTCTCAGCCTTTGTCCTGCAGGGCTGCCTAACCTGCCGGCCAGGCTGAGAACCAGGGGGCAACACGCTCTGCTGGCACTGCTGTGGCTTCACAGGGTGTGTCTTGCTGCCTTTCCAGGGTACTTTCCTCACACTCAATGCATGGATCTGGCCCAAGCCTTTTGCTTTCCATCCCAAACCCATGGGTGGGAGGTCTTCACTGGGAAGCATTCTGAAGGGTTTTGCACAGACAGAAAGCTGGTGAAACTAGACGAAAATTAAAGTCTGCCAATCTGGAATAACACTGGCAGTCACCTTCCCACTGCACCTCAGGGGTACAGGGGATGCTGGTGATACTGCAAGATCACTCCAAACTCACTCAGCAGGGAAGGACTGCCAAGAGCCCCTCCCTACTGCAAACAGAACCATAGAGCGGCTGGGGGTGAAAGGCAGGTCAGGAAATCTAACCCTGCTCAAACATTTTAAACTTAGAAATTATCCACTGTAGTGTCTGCAGTGTAAGGGGAAAGCATAATGGAGATCGATGTCCCTTGATATTGCTAAGAAGGGCAAGCAAAGTGTTAAAAAACCCAGGCCTCGCTGAGAAATTAGGAATCTATTATAAATTAATAATATGAGCAATCCCATGAGTATTGTTTGAACCGTGACTCCACAAAGATCTATGAAATCGTTCAATCCCTGGCTTAAACACACACAATCAAAATCTTTCTATCCAACAAATTCTGCAACGTATGTGTTTACTGTAATTACCACAGTAATTTAGTGTTGACCAAAGTAGACTATTAATTACAGAAGAATCAGCATCCAACACAGCTGCAAACATAAAGCAGTCAAGAAAATGAGGTATTTGTAATTGCTTTGGAGAGAAAGGGGGGGGGAAAAAAGACATTGTTCTTATTCTGGTCTACACAAACTGAGGAAAATGCACAAACAGAAAAACAGAGTTGAGTAATCTGTAATATGGTTTTTATGTTTATTAGGCTTTGCAGAGTAGGTCTATTTACCAGCAATCATGCAAGAGCCAGCTGAGAACAAAATTATGGAGTGAGATCTGCCTATTCATACCTATCTTCTGAAGTACTGAAAAATCCCTTCCCCCAAGACCTGGACATCCCTGGCACTCTGCTGGTTCAATTTAAAAATTACTTCCAAACACATTCTGCATCTATTTGGCCATTTCTTCCTTCCCTCCTCCCAGCACAGAGATTTGCTTACACTCAGCTCTTCCTCTGTAGTCTCCACCTTAAATGGCCGAACACTCGTGTCTTCTTGAGTCACAGGCTTTTGTCCCTTGCCCCACCACCCATCTTTGAAGGGCAGGGTCTCTTCCTTCTTCTTGGAAAACAAGAAGTAGATGAGGAGCGTCCCCAGGACCAGGAACACCTCGAGCAGCATAATGCCTGCAAGAGAACAGAACTCTGGTAAGCCAAATCAGCTCAGGGAGACACACATTCTTCCTGAAGACTACAGAGGTTTTCCCTTTTTAGACAAGATTCCAACTACAGGATGTTCTGGCACTCACATGATATCGATACCTCTGTGAAGTTTCTGAAATAGAATGTTTTCACCTACTCAGATGGGGAAGAATTGTTTTAAATAAAAAGACACGTACTAAAAACGGAACTCAAAGCAAGTAAAGAGATTATGTGAAAATTCAATAGTCATTATAATGCAAATATAACATAAATATAACATAACTTAACAATTATAATTATATAATTCACATTTAATGCTTTCTCTTCCTCTGAAGCTCTAGATTCCCCACCAATCCCAAAGCAGAGCATCTATTCAGCAAGGCTTACAAATCTACTGCTGTAGATTTGGAGGGAAAGAAAAACAAGACATATACACAGAATAAAAACTGAACAGCATGAGGGCAGCTACCTTGTACCTCCCAGCCAGCCAGGAAGTGGAGCAGGGATATATTTGCATAACCCTTGAACAGCAGTGCAAAGGGTACTTGGACCTTCCCTTTCCTTCTCCCTGTGAACTACTTTAAAGAGAAAACAAAAGCCCATGCTCTAAAATGTGATCACAGTCCCGAGTGATAAAATTCCGTCAAGGTGAAGAACAACCTGATTTCACAGCACATCACAGCATAACCCAGCTGCAGGGCTGCTGCGCTTCAGTCAAACAGAACACCTTAACAGAAGAAAAAAAAAAAAAATCCATTTTGAATATATTTGGACTATTTTGTGCTGCAAGTAGAAAAAACACTTAGACTCTCTTTAATAATTAATGTTTTCAAGCATGCCTTTAAGTATAAGAAATGTTTGTAAGGTGGTTTGGGGAACAGTACTGTCATCATTTTAATGCATAATTTTAAAGAATGTCGTGCTTCAAACACTCGTTTGCTGGGGAATTGCTACGACATCAAGTATTTCAAAACTTCTGTAGGGCAAGGATTGTTTATGACCCAGAACATCTTCATTCTCTCTAGAGCCAGAAGGTTTTGTTGGTTTTGCTGCTGCAGAGTAATTTGATGCTCTGGAATGGCTGAAAGAGTCATCAGAATGCACCAAATTTACTCCTGGATCAAAACAGGAATTTTAGCACAAGTTAATGGGAATTCACAGGATTAGAGCAGGAATGAAACTGAATGAAATCGTTTAAGTGCCTTTATGTGACAGTACAGGTTTTAGTCAACTTCTTGAATTTAATTTTCTAATGGCTGACAGTAAATAAATAGATTAAGAAGATAAGCACCGATTAAAACATTTGTACAGAAGCCACTGTGCAGATTAAACAAGCTACAAAAAAAAAATTTTTTTTTTCACACATGCAAGTGCTACAGCCTTGAAAGTGCCTGAATCCTCAGAGGCTGGA
>VYZQ01048774.1:7700-19242 GCA_013400655.1 Mystacornis crossleyi | reverse complement strand
CTGCTGGTGCTGCTGCTCTTCTGGCGCTTCCGGGCGCTGCGCTCCCCCATCAACTTGCTGCTGCTCAACATCGCGCTCAGCGACCTGCTGGGCTGCGCCTTGGGCACCCCGCTCGGGCTGGCCGCGGGGGTCGCCGCCGCACCGGGGGCCGCCTGCGCCTGGCACGGCTTCGCCACCGCCCTCTGCGGTGAGTGGGACCCGACCGGGCCGGGGGGCGGCCGGGAACCGGGGTGGGGCTGCACCCGCGGAGCGGAGGGCACGGGACAGCCCCGGCAGCTCCGGGGAGGGAAGCGGACGGGACAGCGCGGTCAAGTTTCGGGGAGGACAGGGGAGGGGACGGCCCAGCCCCAGCAGCGCGGGCAGAGCCCCACACCGGCAAGGTGCGGTGGGTGCGTGCCCGGGTGCCCGCAGGCGGGGGAGCGGCGGGTGCGGTAGAGCTCGGGCTGTGCGTGGGGAGCGGGACACCCGGCACACGTCAGGAGCGCAGGGCTGGGGTTAAACTTTCCCAGCTTCAGTGGTTGTTTTTCTGGAAAAAGCCCATAAGCCCCCAGGCAGCGTTAAGTGTGAGTACTGATTCAGGCTCCAAAGCGTGTTTCCGGGGGCTACGGAGGAGCTCTACAAACTCTAAAGGATGAAAACGGAGCACAGAATCATAGCCTCGTTTAAGTTAGAAAAGGCCTTTAGGCTCATCGAGTTCAGTTACTAACCCAGCACTGCCAGGCCCACCGCTAAACCCTGTCCCTGAGTGCCACGTCACAGCGCGGGCAACTCTAAGCCTCCACAGCCGCGATTTCTTGGAAATCTGGTGTCTTCCAGCCCTGATCCCAGATCCTGCTGCAGGAGAGGGCAGCACTGGGCAGGACAGGCCAGCAGAAAAGAGCAGCCCTGTGTGCCTGTACCTTTACCCAGCCCTGTCTTCCCCTGCCAGCCAGGCACTGAGGGAGAGCCCCGGGGCAGTGGAGGGGGCGAGGGGGCTGCGGGGACAGCAGGTACAGTACGTTATACATAACAGTATCTCGTGATTTCAAGCTTCCCGTGCTGACAGTCTCTCCCAGCCAGCGGTACCACTGCAGACACCGGCACACGTCAGTGGGGCTCTCCCCAGCCAGCACTCATGTGGACCAGAGGCTTTACCAGCAGAGCATCCCTCTGCCCATCAGTACAGACCTGAACAACACGAGGAACACAGCTTAGCCTGGCATCCAGGCTTCACACAGCCTCTTTAGGAGACACACACACTGCTTATGCATACTCTAAAGATATATTTGTGGCAGCTGCAGTTTGGATGCTTGCTGCCATCTCTTTCCCTCATAAAGTTATACAGGGTAACAAGCCGGCTTTGTGCATGTTAAACCTTTACTTGGCAAGGAAGGGTTACCAGGAGTATGTCAGCATCCAGCAATGTTCCCTTGTACCTGCCAGCATCATTCCCACAGTGCAGCCTAGGAGTTGTGTGTGGAGGGAAATTGCAAACTCTTAGACCAGCTTTAGAAATTACTCCCCCTCCAGCATTTCTGCATGCAAAAGAAGCCTTTGATTTGCTGGTGGTGGTTTTATTGCCCCATTTGTGTCTGCTGGCAGTACCCCAGTTGCAGGAGACCCGTAATTGTCTCTGCAAAGTCTCACGAGCTGCTTGCCCCCCTGAGGCAGGCAGACCCGGGCACTTGCTGGCACAGGGGGCTTCAGGACATGGTTTAATCTACAGGTCTTCATTACACAGAGCATGAAATCCTTATGAAAACCTTGTGGGACTGCACTTCTCCAAGAAGGGTTCAAAAGGCTGAACTTCGGAGCTGGCAGAGCAGCACCAGATCAGCTCCACACTTTGGGCAAATCTAGATAATTAATCTCTGATTTAACAGGTGCAGCAAGAAACAAATCTGATGGAGAAGCCAGGATTTTGCTGCAGGTCACACACACACACACACACACACACACACACACACACACACACACATATCCATTCAGACAGATGTTCTTAATTATCGATCAGCATTTATAATTGACTGTCTTTGGCTGGACATGTGTTTAAACACCCCCAGCTTTTGGTGAGTGGGGTCAGGCTCTCAGCACCTCTCGCTCTTAGGGGAACACCTCCAGTCCCAATCCCACCGAGTTTCCAAAGCCAGTGCCATCAGTCTCATCCAGAGCTTGAAATATTTTTGGGGGAGATAAAGCAAAGCCTTCATTCATTCACTTTTGCTGATATAGGTGTGTGGTTTGATACAGGTATCATCTCGCTAATCTCCCTGGCTGTGCTTTCGTATGAGCGTTACTGCACCATGACGAGAACAACAGAGGCTGACACCACAAACTACAGGAAATCATGGACAGGCATCATCCTGTCCTGGACATACTCCTTGCTCTGGACTGTTCCCCCACTTTTTGGCTGGAGCAGCTACGGGCCAGAAGGACCAGGGATAACCTGCTCCGTGAACTGGCATTCCAAGGATGCCAACAACGCGTCCTACATTGTCTGTCTTTTCATCTTTTGCTTTGTAATCCCTTTTGCCATCATTGTCTATTCATACGGGAAGCTGCTCTGTGCTGTGAGACAGGTAAGTTGATTCCTCAGCTGCCTTTTGTCTGTGACCCCAAACCAAGCAGGAGCCAATGATCACCATTTTCCACCTTTAGAATGCCTCTGCTGTCAGATGTGCTGCCACCCCTGGAAACTGCCTCTCCTGTGACTGTCCTGGTGACAGGCTCCAGTCTAACAGGGCTTCAAAAGTCACACTTATGTGTGTAGAGCTGGAAGTCCCAATGACAGCATCACAGATGAGGGAAGTTTGCCAGAGCACTCTAGATGCTTCAAATTACCCCTAATTAAAACTATCTGCCTTGATGAGATTGGTGCTGGGATTTAAATCTGCAGGAATGCTATGGAGAGGTGAGCATCATCAGCAGGTCCAGCAGCTGCATGGTCAGTGGAGGGTGTGGGAGCTGTGACTTCTGAAGATCAGTGTTTCTCTTCTGAAAGCAGAAAAGTGAACCCTGCAAAAATTGCTGTAAAGAAAACAGTCATAGATAACCCAGCTGCTGGCAGGATCAGGCAAAGCAGGACGATGTAACTTAGCAAATACAAACTGTAAGACAGTCCTCTGACACAAAGCAGATAACCTTGAACACAAAGCAAAGCCAGTCCATAAACAACCATGAGCTTTTTTCCTCAAGATAAGGAATATCATCTTTAAATATTGCTACCCCAGTGGAACATTTGGTACTGAACACCATCAGGGCAGCACTATCAGGCAGCTGGAAATGCCAGTGCAGAGGTTTTTCCTCCTTTGTGCAGAACATCCGCCTTTAGCCCCGAGTCCTGGGGGTTGATGGACTAGCACTGCCTGCTCATGGCACGGTGATGCTGGCAGAGCTCTGTGAGCATGGCAGCCCCTCTTTGGGGATCAGTCTGTGGACAGGCAAGGACTCTCTCCCAGCACAAAAGGATCATTCACCCCCTAAACACCTCCACACTGGGCCCCTGCACCCTGGCAGCCCACTCCAGGCTGGGCCTCAGCTCCATCAGTGTTAGCAGACCTGGCTTGGGCTCACCTCATGCAGTAAGCACCTGAAAGATAAAAGGGAATTAGATAAAGTTCACTCTATGAGCCACATTTGCAGATGGAAACATTTAATTTAAGCTTATTATTGCTCAGGAGCTTTGGGCAGAAGTAAATTAAATCAGTGGAGTTGTTTAAATTAACCCTCATACCCATCCCAGCCCACTGTCTTGTTACAAATACCTTTTGTTCCCTGTGACATCCAGCTCAGTCCTCTCTGGTCACCCTTTGCTGGGAACAGCTGCTTCTCCTGCACCACCATGGACCAGTCTCCTGAGTGCAGGCAAGGGCTGGCTTTCCTAGGACTTCAGTGTTTTTCCATCTTCTAGAGCTAAAAGTACTGTTTTAGAGGTGCTGCTTGTTGCAAGGTGTTCACAGCAGCTGGGGCTGGAGCCAGTCCTGTCTGCAAGAGAGGCTCTTCCCCTCCAGAGCTCCTCTATGGGCAAGAAACATCAAGAAAACCTGTTTTCCTGTCAAAGGTTGTGCTGACATGTCAGAGTGATCCCCACAGCTTGGACAAGCTCTGCCCTCCCCAGGGCCATCAGAACCTTTATTTCTGCTGGAGCTGCGCCTGTGCAGGAGCACTGATGGGTGTAAGTTTTTACATTAAATACTCTTCCCACTGGTGCAGCCATCATTTAAAAAATTACATCTGGGCTCAGGAGATCTGTCTGTCTTCAGGACAGCTGTGGAAACTAACCGGGGGAGTTACACCAGCAGCTCAGGCAGCAGCAGAGCTCAGCAGCTTTAGCCGAGCCCTCTGTGAAGGCAGCACGCAATGGGATCCCCTCAGTGATGTGAACTGGTCCACCTGGGACCACAGTGGCATGGAAAAGGGACAGGGTGGTGGCAGGGTGGTGCAGGTGGCAGTTACCCTCCCTGTCATATGGGTGACAACTCTAAAGGCCAGGAACTGCCTTTCCTGGGCTCTCTGGTCCTGCAGAAACCCCCAAATACGGGAAAATAATACGAAAATTGTCCTATCTGTATCTGAATTATCCTTTCATGAAGGAGGATTTTCCATGAAAAGGGAAAGTCAAAACTGGATGGTCCTGTGGATGCACCTGGGCTCATTTGGGAAGCCAGGAGGGAGGGGAGGTGCAGGGGAAGAAGCCCCAGAGCCTCTCTCCTGCCTCCTGGCCCAGGCAGCCTCCCCATTCCCGTCCCCAGTGCCATGCCCATTCCTGACCCAGGCTGCTTGCAGCTGGTTGTGCTGCTGCCCAGGATTCCCCAGGGCAACAAGGTGCAGAAGCAGCAAAATCCCTGGTGTGTGTGTAAGGGAGAGAAAAAAAGAAATGAACAAAATAAGCTTCACATGCCAGCTTAATATTTAAGGAATTGAGCAACAGACATTTGTGCTTTTAGTGGACTCCAAATTATAGGCAACACTCTGTAAGGCTTTAATCGTGCTTTCAGCTCCAGCCGTGAATAGCTGCCTGTAACTGAGATTATCTGCACCACTTACAGGAGTAAAACTGTACTGGGAGATCAGAGTGTTTGGTTTCAGCCAGGCATGAAAAATTGTATCCTTTCGCTTGACATTTGTATTTTCATGCTCTGATTTCTGACCTGATTGTCATCTCATGAGATAAGCAGGGATGCTTAAACTCTTGGAAATCGGTCTCGGCTCCCATTCCCACTGGATGGCTTCAAGGTCACAGTTTCCTTAAATTTGAAGACAGTTGTCACCACTAAGAGCGGATCTGTTTTTCCTCCCATGTCTTGTTTTAGGCTGGCAGGGGATGGCCAGAAGGAAGGGTTTGCTCTGAGCCATTTAAAATTAATACCACAGGAGCTGGGATGTATTACAGTACACTGTCGACAATAAATCTGAATTCTGAAAACAGCCATTAGAAAATGAGGGCTATCTAGGTTTCCAAACACACTGAGCTTTAGTTTTAATTATCTCATTTCTGAGAAGTTTTTCTGCTTTGATAGAAGTTTCATACCTCCCCTATGAGGGCCCAGGCAGAAGAAGAAAAGGCTGCTGCTTTCCTGGGGAAGCAAGAGCACGATGCAGTTGTGCACTGGCAGCCAGCTGGGTGAGGGGGTTCATCTCTGCTTCCTGGGGTTCCTACACCAGGGCTTCACCTCAGTGCCCCAGGGGATGGCAGGAGGTGGCTGTGCCCCCCATGTCCAGTCCCAGTCTTGAAAGGGAGCTGCTAGCAGAAATCTGCCAGCTGGGGGTTGCTGCAGAGGGCAGGGATGCTTTAGGATGGCCTTGGTTTTGTTAGCAGAGCCTTGAGAGCGTGTTACTGCCCCTACAGCTGAGTATGCAGCTCCAGAGGACTACACAGCATCTCAGCCATGCTCCGTGCCCCAGCAGAGGAGTTGTAATCCCTCAGTTCAGATCTCTTTGGGAGAATGACAGAATTTATGAAGGTTTAGAAATGACAGAAGTGAAGCAGAGCCTGGGAGGCAGCCGGCAACCAGGCTGAGCAAGCTGTGAGAAACAGAAAAGCAAATCTGCCTCTTACTCTGCAGAGCCCGGTGCCCTCAGAGGGCCTGGCAGCCAGAGCAGGTCAGAGGCTGTCGGGGTAACCTATTCCAGTGCTCAGGGGGAAGCACACGGTGTTGCTTGCAGCGGGGCAAACCCTCTGGGATGTGAAGCTGGGCAGTGCAGGGAAGCTGGATTCATCCTCATCCAAAGCCCCCTGGCTGGTTTGAAAAGCTTGGTCCTGTCTATAACTTCTGCAAAACCACTCCAGCCAGCAGAAGCAGTGCACATGGGCTCTCAAAGACAACTTTGGCAATGCAAACAATTAATGTGCTACCAAGAAACAGTAGTTTAGAATTCCTTCTAGTACAAGTACTTGGTAGCCAGCATTGGGTTCACCCCGAGCTCGTGGACGTCCTGAAGAATGAAGGGCTCTCCCTAGCCATTCTTGTGTTTCAGCAGCTTGCACAGCCCCAGGTGTGGTGTGTACAGATGCCCAGTACAGACCTGCCTGGGTAAACCACCTGGTCAAACATGGTCCGCATCCCAGATCCCAGCTGGGAATAGCCAGCTCACTGAAAGCAGCACACAAGCAAAATCCATGAATCCTGCAGGAGACAACCATTCTGCTACCAGGTTTTGGAACAGCTGTAGTCAGCACATGCAACTTTAAAAATGCTCACTGGAAACAGATAAATTGTTTTGTGAGCACAGCAGTTAGAAAGTCATTAGTTAGAGTTATTGACAAGCTTGGCTGAGTCCTCTCACATGACTTTTCAGAAGGCAAATATAATCGATTCCAGCTTTTGTGTCACTATATTACAGTGTGGTTGGGGTTTTTTCCCCCTTAATTCACAGACAAGCTACTCTTCTATTATCTCTTTGACAAATGAATCTGAGGGCCTGCCTTCAAATTATTGACCAGTGTTCATCCTAGTAGATCAGTGCAAGGCTCAATATTCTGCTTTTCTGCACAGACTCCTGCCCTGGGTTGAGCCATAGCAGGGTAAATCTACCTCAAGCAGTAATCACAGGAGAGGCAGGAAAAACCAACACCTTGGCACGGTTTCCACCAGCCCGCTGCCCCCTTGGTCCCTCAAGTGTTATGGAAAAGAAAAAAGTGCAGCAAGGAGGCATTTGATGTGTTACATGTTAATTTCATTATGTCAATTAGCAAGTCCAGCAGTTTCTAATGCTAGAGTAATAGCTTCATCCAGCAAGGGCAGAAGAAGCTGGGGGAGAACAGTGCTGTTTTCCAGCAATTTCCTTCCACTGGCAGGGAAGGGAAAGGGTGATTACACTGCTCCTTCAGCATTAATCTGGACAGTATGAATAGCCACAATAAGCTGAGACTGAACTGGGCATGTCAGACAGACACAGTCCCAAAGGCAGGAATCGTGATGGCTTAAGCACTGGAACACCTCAGACACCAGCGAAGAGAAAATCAGTCCTGAGGCAGCTGAGCCCAGAAGAGGTGCAAAAACCATGCACGTCAGTGGTCGAAGAAGAAATCACCTTTAGAAACGGGATCGATCCACCCACGCGCAAGATAACCAAAGAATTGGCTTTCTTTGCTTCGATTGACTTCAATCCCAGTGAAAATGCGGCGAGGGGATGTTTCTGTATTTCCCCACTCGGACGGTAGCAGGAGCTCTGTCCATTCGAGATGCTCGAATTCGCGTTCAGTTGGTCTCTGCTGCGGGCTGCCCTCGGCGGAGCTGCGGAAAGGGCTCGTTCTTCCCTCGGCAGCAGCCGCTGTGGGCGGTGGAGGATCTGACACCTGCGTGAATACAAAGCGAGGATTCATGTGCGAGGAGGGCCAGAGCCCAGGTGCTGGCTCTGGAGCCACGGGCAACACTTCCCCCTTCGGGATACTGTGATTCCCTGGAGGATTTGCTTGAAGAGGGCACGGCCTGTCCTCAGCTTCTCCAGAGAGCTGGAGGGGGGATACCTCGCACAGTGCCACAGCCTGGCTGTGCCACGGGGATTTGTCCAACAGCCGTCACTGACCTGATGAACACATGAAGGAGTTTTCTAGTTGAAAACAAAGCAGCTATGATATTTTTTTTTTCTCCTGGAGCGCAAATACTTTTCCACGGGAGCTTCCAAACCTCAGAAGTGTCCAAGCCCGTGCAGTGAGGGAAGCAGAGCCTTGCAGAGCGCTCTCCCTTAGGACAGCAGGGAGCAGCCGTGCCCCGCGGGCTGAGCTCCACTGCCCTCCTGCCCAGAGAACCCATTCCCTCCTCCACTGGCTCTTCCTGGTACTCTGCTGTGTATCACCGATAGCACTCGAGAAGACCTCCACCCTCAGTGGGAAGAACATACTCTCACCACAGTCATTACTGATTAAAGAACCAACGCAAGATGCAGAAGGAGGGGAACCAAACCAGTGTGAACATCAGTGGTGCTGAGATGTTTTAATAACCATTCTCATGGACAGATGGGCTGTGCAGATTCATAACTCCAAAGGACATCCCTGCACAATAAGCTCCCAGGCCTGGAAGCCCCCTGGCTGTGTTACAGAGAACTCAGTGACTCAGACAAGGATGAGGCCACTGTTAGAACCCAGAAACCTCCCAGCAACGCTGCATCGTGCCTGCACTCAGTGCTCCAAGCTTTGCAAACAACAGCCAGGAGGAATTATTTTAATATTCTGGTATTTGAAATTAAAAATTAACCCTCTTTAGTGATTACAAGATCTCTCCTTACAGCCCTCTATGTTTATAACAGCAAGTGAGGAACTGAATTTAGATTTAAATTTTGATCTTAAATCATGTGGTTCACCCTTGAGAGGACAGAGGTGGGTGTGAGAGGATGCTGCCAACACTTCAAACGATGTCTGAGCCATAGAGCTTCTCCCTTGCACACCACAAGGCCTTCACTGTGACTCCTCTAGCACCTTCCAAGCCCTCTCAGAAATGAGAAAAATTACTACAGCGGAGGTGAAAGACATCAGCACAGCAGATGGAATTGGATTTCTTCTCGCTCTCCTCTCACCTCCCTATGAGCTTTGGCAGAGGTCTGTGTTAATATTGGAAACAGCAGCTTCCAGAGAGCTGTCAGTAGGGGATGGTCCCTGCATGGGCTGTGTGCTCCTCTGCCAGCAGGACATGGCCTGAGACCACCTTCCTTTGCCTATAGCCAGCTTTAAGTACTTTTGGCCAAATTTCCACTGTACCATTCTTGTTAATACACTTACCACAGGAGATTTTCCACAGCCTTCCTTTATGGGAAAAGATGATTTGCAGAGGCAAATCTTCACCCAACTCTTAGTGCTGGGCAGTACCAGGAGCACAGCCTGAGGGTCAGAAGTTTTGTTTGGACCCACCAAACTAGTGGGTGTCCTCTTTGTATGAACAGGCAAACTTGGGCTATTTTGGCACAAACCCAACTCATTAAGGTACATGAACATTCCCTGTATTTAGGGTTGACACTGAGGCATAAGCACTAGTGGGATTTGGAGCACAAGACATTTTGTACATCATGAACGGTCACATTTGTCATCTGGTTCCCTTCCCTGTGGCACAGCCAAGTGAGGTGGAAGTCTCCGCAGAATTCCAAAAGCAGGGAGATGCTCAGGGCAACCCAAACTGTGTGTCAGTTGCTGAGGGAGAAGAAGGTAAAATAGCATAGGAAAAAGGCAGGGGAAATGTTTGACTAGAAAAATTGATATTTTATGTGGACCGTTGTCAAGCTTGAGTACAAATGTATTCATGTGGCTGAGGGTTTCTCTGCCTTCTCACATGCCCTCAGAAGAGAGGGGGCCATCTCTCAGCTGTGCAGGTCACAGACATCCACTCTTCAATCTCTGCTTGGGCAAGAAATGGGCACGGGGCAGTGCAGGGGAGCCCAGAAACCCTGAGCAGGGAAAGCAGAGTACCTCCTAAGTGAAGCCAAACTCGAAGCTCAGCTCCCTCAGCCTAATACCTCTTTGCAAAAGAAGGATGGAATTCTGGTTGAAATTATTTAGCAGTTGGAGGCAAAAGCAATTTCTTACAGATGTTTTATTCCTTCCTGTGCATAAGGTGTTCCATCATCCATAAAAATACACTTAGTCCCAGGCAAGAAACCAAGAATGAAGAATGCTGTGGTTATGGAAAAAAGGTGCAACTGCTACTGCAGGGCTCTCCACAGCCCACAGACAGGCTTGCTTCTGCCCTGGAAATCCCAAGGAAGGATTCCCAGCCTTGAGAATAACTGTGGGTGTTTGCCCTTGAAATTAATACCCACTATTTTAAATCAGTTTCCATCTCCACTCTCCACTCCTCCAGCTCAGCTTTGAGGGTGTGCAGCTGGGGCCGGCAGAGCCCCCCAGTTTCAGCCAAGGCACAGCAGGAAGCTCTGCTGCCCTTGCAGAAAAAGGTGCTGCATTTTCTGTGACTTTGAGAGGGCTGATAAACCCTTTCCATTTCACATCTTCTACAAAACATCACCACCGCCTCACACTCCCCCATCCCCCCCAAAGCATGCAGAAATATACATATATATATATGAGGGGCTTCTAATTGTCCTCTTCCATATAGGAAAGACCTGGGCCCCAGCCAGTAGGGGTGTTAGCTGGTGTTTCACAAAGGGCACTACAAAAGGTTTGTCTTTCACTCAGACAAAGGAATTTAGGTTTTTGTCATCAGTGGTAAAACTAAGCCTCGTGATATGTCAGTTTACCAGATCTAGTGCAGGTAATCAGCAGGCTGGGAATCCGGGAGGTAGAAGTTTCCAAGTGACAAACCAGAGCTGAAGCTGCTTTTTTGCCTCATGACATTTTGAGTCTCCAGCTTTGCTCTTCCCCACCTCTCCCTGTGACGTCCGGCAGACTGATCTGCTGGGCTCAAGGCTGTTTCCTCACTGTTTTGTGGGGTAAAAGCCCCAGGTCTGTCAGGAGCAGAGCTCTCCTCTCACAGACAAGCATTAAAACAGATATGGAACAGAGGTGGCAACTTGCTTTCCTCACTCTCATTTTCATGGCAAGGCACTGAATGGATGGGACTTTAAGAAAGCTAGTGCCTCACTGTGAATGCAGGTAATGAGTTTCTAGCTCTTATGATTGTACTTAGAGGGTTTTAAGCATAATTCAAAGGTTTGAATGCTAGGAGGGATAGAACAAACTTCCTTAAAAATAAAATCTATCTTGTTCTTGCAACATTTCTGTATGGGAGCATCAGCCATTTATCTCCTCTCCAAGCAAAACTTTTTAAAATTAGTATTAGGACAGATAATGAAATACTGTTAAACCAGCACTGAATGACTGTCCGCTGTTTCAGAACTTTAAGGAAATTCTCAGTAATCACAGAATCATAGAATGGGTTGTGTTGGGTTTGAAGTGACCTTAAAGATCATCCAATCCCAACCCCAAAGGGTTGAGGGTTTCTCCTGAAGCATCCAACTTAGCTACCTACATTTATCAGTTCTTAGAAGCAGTGCATATGCTGATGTGCAGGGACCACCAGGGATTCCCACATCCTCTTCAGAAGAAATTGGATTGACCTTCAATGCACAGGCCATGCAATTTAATTGCATCTCCATTAGGTTATAGTCTGGTTCCCCA